>JASKGM010000009.1:886414-913254 GCA_034509205.1 Ceratonia siliqua
TCTACGTTCAATTATTTCTCATTCTTCCTCTTTCTCCCTTTTTTTTTTTGACTCTTTCTTCTGTGTACAATAATGAGTACCGGCTCTTTGATGGAAAGAGAAGAATCAGAAAAAATATTTGATACCAATCTTTTCGCTTTAGAAAACTAAACTAAACCCTTTGGAAAAAGAAATGCCAAAGCAATAGAAGTGTCGGGGAAACAGTTATTTGCGGGTATATCTAGCTACATTATTGACGTCTCTCAATCAGGGGGAGTTAGATGGCAGGTGCATAAGTTATTCGTTGTCATGTTAGTAATACTGAGAGCTATTGTTCCATGCTTTGCAATAAGTCATTAAATTACTTTCCTTATTCAGAAGAAATAATTCTGAAGGATGCACAAAATGTTGCCTCCTCTAGCTACTATGTCAGATGCAAGTTGGGTTACAACATACAAGCAACTTTAGAGAAATTTAGCGACCTTGCACAAGATACGAAGTCTGAACGTGTCCAAATATTTATCTTTCTTATCAAAAGAACAGCTGAAATTTGTTGTTGTATGTGGATGTTCAGTTATAATAACATACATACATACAGGGTTAATAACAAAAAAAATGTTAAGTTATAATAACAGAAAAATGTCCCATGCATGTAAATATGTTGTTGGTGTTTAAGGGTGAAGTGTCTGATATATGATTGCAAACTAGATAAGCAGATTTACATATGTTGATAGGTCTAGTTTGCATATATCTATTATGTTTTATTAAAGGTAACATATTCGTCTTGTTTGTCAGTATTCTAGATGGAAGATGCTTCCCTTTGCCACGAACAAGTGCCAGATGGTGAATGCATTGAGGATCAGAAAGAAGATGGTGCATCAACTGAATTAGATTGTGAAAATGGTCTTTCTGAAGGAAGAAAGGAATTTGTTGCACCTGCTATTGGAATGGAGTTTGAGTCATATGATGATGCTTACAATTATTATATCTGCTATGCCAAGGAGGTGGGATTTCGTGTAAGGGTGAAGAATTCATGGTTCAAGCGAAATAGCAGAGAAAAGTATGGTGCAGTGCTTTGCTGTAGCAGCCAGGGTTTCAAAAGAATAAAAGATGTTAATCATTTGAGAAAGGAAACGAGAACTGGTTGTCCTGCAATGATAAGGATGAGGTTAGTGGACTCTCAGAGATGGAGGGTGCTTGAGGTTACACTTGAACATAACCACCTTTTAGGTGCTAAGATATACAGATCAATTAAGAAGATGGGAGTTGGAGCCAAAAGGAAATCAGTGCCTAGTTCTGATGCTGAAGTGCGAACAATTAAGTTATACCGTGCACTTGTGATAGATGCAGGAGGTAATGGTAATGCAAACTCCAGTACTAGAGAATTCAGAACTTGTTTTAATTTTTCTAGTCGGCTGAACCTTAGAAAAGGTGACACACAAGTCATTTATAACTACCTTTGCCGTATGCAACTGACAAATCCAAACTTCTTTTACTTGATGGATTTCAATGATGAAGGGCATTTGAGGAATGTATTCTGGGCTGATGCAAGGTCTAGGGCTACTTGTGGCTATTTTGGTGATGTTATTTATTTTGACAACTCATATTTGTCCAATAAATATGAAAGTCCTCTTGTGGCATTTGTTGGAATAAATCACCATGGACAATCAGTGTTATTGGGTTGTGGCCTTCTTGCTGGTGAAACATTAGAATCTTATATATGGTTGTTCAGAACATGGGTTACTTGTATGTCAGGATGTTCTCCCCAAACTATTATTACCGATAGGTGCAAGGCTTTGCAGGGTGCAATTGCAGAGGTTTTTCCTAGATCTCATCATTGTTTTGGTTTGTCACTAATTATGAAAAAAGTACCAGAGAAGTTGGGAGGGTTGCACAATTATGATGCAATCAGGAAAGCACTGATTAAAGCTGTTTATGAGACATTGAAAGTGATTGAATTTGAAGCAGCATGGGGATTTATGATTCAGCGTTTTGGAGTGTGTGATCATGAGTGGCTTCGTTCTCTATTTGAAGACCGGGTTCGTTGGGCTCCAGTATACTTGAAGGACACATTTTTTGCTGGAATGTCTGCAGCATGTCCTGGTGAGGCCTTGAGTCCATTTTTTGATAGATATGTGCACAAACAGACTCCTTTGAAGGAGTTTCTTGATAAGTATGAATTAGCTCTCCAAAAGAAGTATAAGGAAGAATCTGTTGCTGATATTGACTCAAGAAGCTCCAGTCCCTTGCTGAAAACAAGATGTTCTTTTGAATTACAGCTCTCTAGAATGTACACAAGAGAAATATTCATGAAGTTCCAATATGAAGTGGAAGAAATGTATTCTTGTTTTAGTACAACACAATTACACGTGGATGGCCCAATTATAATATTCTTGGTCAAGGAGCGTGTTTTGAGTGATGGAAATAGAAGGGAGATTAAGGATTTTGAAGTTTTGTACAACAGGACAGCAGGTGAAGTTCGCTGCATCTGTAGCTGCTTCAACTTTAATGGATATTTATGTAGGCATGCACTGTGTGTGCTCAATTTTAATGGGGTGGAGGAGATACCTTCCAGATACATTCTTCCACGATGGAAAAAAGATTACAAGCGCCTACATATTCCTGATCACAGCTCTGGTATTGTTGATGATACTGACCGCATTCAGTGGTTTAATCAGTTATTTAGAAGTGCCTTGCAAGTTGTGGAGGAAGGGACGATTTCTCTAGACCATTACAATGTAGCGTTGCATGCTTTTCAAGAGTCTTTGAGTAGGATTCATGATGTAGAACAGAGACAGGAGTAACCTTCAATATGTAGCATACTAGTTAAAAAATTATGTTGGTACACGTTACTTTTGTATATATTTCTAATGCTTTTGATGAGGGGCTGTTTAAGTTTGGTCCTTGTAGAATGTCCATAACATGTATAGATCGACAGATTTTTAGGTCAACCCTTCTGTAACTTTCCTGATTCCATTTTCCAGTCATTAATCAGTCAAATTTCTTTACATGGTACTGCTCTGAACAATTGATATGCCGTGTCCTGAAGTAATTCTTGCTTCTGGCCCTTCATCGAATTATAAATTTAGAACTTATTCATAAGCTTATTACTTTTAAATGACTAAGTATGTAAAAATGATTTTTTTTTTCATAAGATAGAGGCATTTCATTCCACTGAAAAAGAGAACGAAGTCTCCTAGAGGAATCAAACAATGAAGGGTCAAATTTAACCCACGTCCCTCTTCAAGACAATGCTAACAAAAATTGAGAAAATAGAGGAAGGATAGTAGAATAAAAGAATCGATAAGTAATATAGAATTATCATCAGATATGAGAGTTGGTTGACCAAAATTCTTCTTTTTGCTCTAAGGCAGGCTTTACCCACAATTTGCATTGGCCCAGGATCTCCCTCAAACACTAGTTCAGGTGCCTGATTAAAATTAACTGCAAAACTTCGTTGATCGGATGAAGCACGCGGGTAATGCGCTCAATTTCTTCATAAGTAGGTACGGGGATTTGCATGTACAAATTTCAACTACAATGATCACTCTCGGTGCTGAGTTTCAGAAATTGTTGGTCATTGGAGAACAAGCAAATGCTCCTGCTGAATATCAAAATCTGAGTGCAAAGACTCGGTCATCAAGGGCAATTTTGAGAGAAGCTCAATCTGTGCGAGTGTGAAGCACTTTGCTGAGAGCCTCCAGTGCCACTTCGCCAAACCAGAATGTGCTTCATATGGGATTGCTCCACTGGGTTCTTGTTTGACAGTAATATTCCAGTTTTTCATTCTTGGTTCTCGTCAAACTGATAAATCAATTAATTTGCATGGCAGGCTTCCTGTACTTGAGTTTTCTGGACGTCAGTGTAATTTTGTTAATAATGGTTGAGCCTAGAGATTCAATTCATCATTTTCTCTCTACGAAACTATTTTTGCCCTCTAGCAATTGGCAGTGTATTTCGTCTGAGTGCAAGTATACGACAGTCATAACCTGAATTCAGTTAGAAAAAGTGGAGTTGATATGATCTGCTGCAGTTGGAACATCTATCATTTTTTGTTTTATAACTGTCTTCGGTTCACTCTTTATGTTTTGGTTTATTGAGAGACTAATAGTCTGACGATACGATAAAAGAATTTTGGTTGTCTTGAATTTTAGTGCATAAATGGCATAATCTAGGACTTTGGTTTCTTAACATAATTTGGAAGGCAATCCAAGGGTGTACGAAATTTATGTACTGTAACGTCTCAGTATTGTAGCTTAAAGCCCTTCAGGTTCAGACTAGGAAAAAAAAGTTTAAAATTTCAATATAGTTATATTAGTTAATAAAAAAAATTGAAATAGAAGAAGAATTGTTCCCTCACCTTACTAATTAGGAGAGCAAAATGTGAGAATTTGAGAAAGTACCCCTAAATTTTAAAACTCCGACAAATTAAACTATTCGCATTGAGTTCAGGGACAATGTAATTCGCTTGTTCTGGAGAAGTAGGTGAAACAGACAGACACAAGCGAATCACTCAATGCCTTAAGAGGTTGACTTTGCACCTGAGCAACTTCGTTAATCAATCTGAGGGATCTTTTTCTACTAAGCAGACCCATAAAGATTAGTAGAATACATTCGGTCAACGGCTTTCCAAGAGGCAGTAAAATCTTCCAGGTGTTTTATTGAAACCATGAATACAATCGATTTCTTGTGTACAAAAGGATTATTTGGGCCAAAAAGAAGTTAAAATAGGATTAATGCTATACTATAAACAAGTAAATACAAAATCTGACAGTTAACCTCAGGAATTAATTGACATGAACCACAGTATCAATACTTCAATGCCTAAAAGCTCCTTGAGGATCTATCCTACCTGAAAACACCTAAACCTAAAATTCCATTTTCACAAGTGCATTTGAAACATCTATAGGTAATGATTCATACTGGAACCAGTCCTTGGCACAAATAAGGGCCTCAAGCGTCATAGAGCCTAACGAACTCCGGTAGCAATCCATTTTTCTAATTTCTGTATCAAAAACAGAATCCGCAGAGAGTGTGGATACAGGTACAGACAAAATATCAGATGCCATTCTAGACAAAGTTGGGTACTTCAATCTGTTGAGTCTCCACCAGCTCAGAATGTCAAATTCTTGTTCTCTGGGCAGCAGCGGCTCTTCCAGATACTGATCCAATTCTGACTTAATTTGCTGGTTACACGTAAACTCAGAGATATAAATTTCAAAGTCTGACAGTCCATCTTCTGCATCAAGAAGAGATCCATCAAAAGACGCATCTTGACATGGCTCTGTCTTGATCATACCTTCATTCCCTTCATCCCCATTTGATGCTGTAAAAGGAAGCACTTGTACAATATATTCAAGGAAGAGTTCCCGAAGACCATCCTCAACAATTCTAATCCATGGCTCAGAATTCTCACCAAAGATCTTAGTAAAGGTCAATTCCACAAGTTTCATTTTATACCTCGGGTCCATCGCTACAGCAACTGCCAAGATGAGGCAGCTTTCTCTCCAATACTGATCAAACTTCTCTTGCAAAGGCTTAATCAAATTACTGAGGAAGGGATCCTGGCTGATGGCTGCATGAGTCAACTCTACCTGAAGTTTTGACACTTCAGGGAAAAATAAGTTTGCGGTTGGATATGGCTGGGTAGTTAAAATATTAGCCGCATCAAACAAAAAATTCAAATATGCGCACAGAGCTTCTACCTGCTTCCATTCACCCATTGACAGAGTCATTTTGTACTCAGGATCAGAGGTATCAAAGCAAGCAAAGACTTCCTTTAATTCGCAGGCAGCAACAAGCATATGGTAAGTTGTGTCCCATTTAGTTTGGTTATCAATTAAAAGGTCCTTCATACTAGGGACTTGAAGTTGTTCCTTCAGCTCAAGGAACTTCTCTTCATGAGATTCTGAAGTTTTTACATATTTTACACTCTCACGAACTTTACCAATGGTTTCTCTCATTGCCCATAGCGCATCTAGTGCAAGGCGACTAAGAACACGAGCATAACACTTTTGGCTTAATAACTGACCATTGAGGATCACAGGGTTCTTCACAGAGAGGAGGCCTCTGAGATTTCCCATCACAGTCTCATTTGAGAAGGATTGATCAAGAGCGAGGGTAAATAGTCGACCCTCCAAATGCCAATCAGTTAGGCAGGTCACAATAGTTTGATCAAAGGAATCATCAGAATCAGGAAATGGTACCATAATAACATTCAGAATAGGGTGATGTAAATTCCAATCAGCATCAACGAAGTGCCCTCGAAGAAAAACATAACCCACTGTCTGGTTTGTAGTCCATAAGTCCAAGCTCAGGTTGACTCGTCCAGGAATCCCATTGATAAGATTCAACAGGTTTTGCTTCTCTCTGAGGTACATACTGACACAATCTTCTTGAACAGCATTGAAGCTTAGTGCACTGAACTGGGGTTGAAGAGTCCGCACAAAATCAATGAAACCCTGATGTTCCACAATATGAAGTGGATAATCATGCAAAATTATCATTTTAGCAACCTCATGGTTGCAACGGTCCTGGTCAAATGAGGTACCAGCAAACCCAGGGGTTGCTCTAGCACGTTTTCTTGGCAGATCAACAATATCTCCAGAACCACCAGTTTTGGGATATGGGCTTTGCTGATTTTTCTGGCGACTTACTGGACAGATTCCCAAGGCAATGTGTCGCTTCAGATGGCTTGTGCCAGCTACTTTAGAACCAGTTATGTAAGCAAATGATTTTTTGCACTGTTTACAGTAAGCTCTGGTACATCCAGCTCCAACAGTTTCCACTGTGAAATGTTCCCACACCATAGACTTCTTTCTCCTACACTTATTCGGTTGTGTTTCTGAATCAGGCTGCTCATTAATAGGGGTAACAAGAGTGTCGATCTCCATGACAACAAGTATAATCCTAGAAAACAAAAGGAATGGAACAATAAAAGAGCGTCAATAAGTGATTAAATTCAAATTTGCAAAGCATGCTAAAAATTATCTTTCACATAAAACATAACAAATTGACCCACTAAGACTAGAATTCAAAATCCATAGAACTTTAGCTGCAAAGAACAAACTGCAATAATAATATATAACTAACAAGGAAAGTAGATACCAAACAGTGAACCTGGTCCTCTATGCTTATGGCAGGGGCATGTAAAATCCACTAATACAGATAAACATAACAAACTTCATTACAGAAAAGATATCTGGTAACTTCCGTCATGCAATCATTTTAGTGCCTTCTCTATAGGCAGATCAATATAAATAAGGTATGCTCCTTCTTATCTCCCCTCTCCCCCCAAGTGCTATTCTTTTATGTGCTTGTTTCTATTACTGAATTACTAATAGATAAAAGGAACCACCATATCTTTATATAATTGTTATAATTTAGAAATTTAATCCATACATCCATAATTAGACTATTTATCTAACTTCCCCATGTCTCTTGCCAGAAGTTACCTCCTCTCAATTTCTTTCTTTGCATTTTAAAGTTTCAACATGCCTCACTTTCTCACAATTGCATGTTGCCCACTTAGATAAGTAACTGTATAATTTCCACATTTATCTCTATATTATCTAAACAGTTATACCAGTAAAATTAGCAAAGTTATCTTTCATGGATTCTTTCTCTAAAATATTTACAAATAATTTAATACAGTTAGACAGTAGAATCTTATTAAAAGAAAGTTACATTGGCATGCACTCTTGAAACACTAAAACATAATGGTCCAAGTATCCAACACATCCAGAACTCACTAGATATACAATAGCTAAGAAAATTCAGATTCCAAACAGATAATACTATACTTATAAGCAAAACATGGGTTTGTTTTCCTTTCTAAAAAATAATAAAAACCATGAAATCTTCCCATGCAGCACAGGCATACACAATCAAATGGTTTACCAACTCTAACTTTTAGGCCACTTACTATACTGACTCTTAACATCACAGTGAGCCATAAATCAAAATATTGATTGCAATTTTAAAACTGCAGAGACAAAGTTCAACAATCTTTTAGTAAAACAATTACATAAATTGCCACAGAAATAATGGGAAAAGGGGGAAAATTCAGCCCCTCACCAAGCAAAGTTGAAAATTAAACTGTGTCTATTTAATTTCTATCAAGTGTCCAATAGGAGTTCAAAAACAGACAATAGTAATTAGTTCTAAATTCTACTTGAAGCAAGTTTATATCCCAAAACATGTGGGTTCAATGTACTCATAAATAGAAAGATCTTCTGTAGCAATTTGTAGAGAAGGCCTAACAGAAAGCAATTCCAAAGCCAGATCTAAAATTTTTAGACAAAGTCAGTTTGATTCAGGATCAATTTATCCCAATGACTAATAATATAAAGGTAAGAGCATTGGGAATTTGGGAAACTAAGCTGAAAAGTATATAAAATTGGAAGCTTCTTATTCTTTTGAAGTTGACTCAAACCACAACGCCTAAAACAACATGACTAATCTTGACACTTAAAACTCCTTTGCAACAAATCATTGTGTTTTAAACTCCGTATCAACCTTAACCTCCCAATTGACAGGTATCATACAAAAGCAATTTAAGCCTTTTAGTACATGGTGGGGAGTGACAACTCAAATTTCAAAATAATATATTATCACCTTAACCAAAGCTACATGTCATCATCAGAAAATGACATTCAATAATTTATTATCCCGGTGACAGTCAATAATTTACAAATCTGCAGTTTCGGACAACTATTATCTTTAATTAGCAGCATGGGTGGCATTCATTAATTATTTTAACTTTTTCTAAATACACGAGTCTAATAATCAAAGTATAATTATTATTTTGTAAGGGTAAGACCAAAGAACTAAAAATCATACTGGGGTCGCGTATTGTATAGTAAAAAAATTATATATATTTAGATTTTCAAGCAAATTAAATACATAAATATTTGCACCAAATTTGGATGTTCAGATATTATTAGTAGGTTATAGTTACTCACACAGCATGATATGTTGACTATAAAGTAAGAAGATCAAAGAAATAAGGTATGATGGGAGGAAGTGAAAAGTTCCTTATATTTTTGTTTTAGCCCAAAAAATAAGATCATCCTAACCCCTTTGACGTAAGACGAGAAAGAAAGAGGTGTGAGATACAAATAGAACAGTAACTGGTTCAAGAGAGAAGAAAGGTAATAATGTAAAGGAGGAAAAGAACAAAGAAAACATCAGAAAGGAAAGATACAGACAGCCACTGATTTGTTACTTGCATACTTTTTAGCAGTGCTATGACAAAGTAACAAGGGTTGGGCCTCATTGAACTTCATGTCGAAAATTTTTCCATCCTTTCCTCTTCCCCACCTACCCATTCCCACATTTTATCCCCAATTTGTAACACATTCACTGCTTCCCTACAGTTCCTATTCTCAATATGTTGGCAATTCACCATTTATACTCCATAAACCAACAAATTAAGACCACAAAGCAAAACCCAAAAAAAAAAAATATTTACATAAAAGCACAATTGTTTCTATAATGTAAACATGGCAAAAAGGAATTGACAGGAGGGAAACAAAATCCAAATGACAATGACATAGGAGCCACAAGCAAGGCGCCGCCACCAACAACCATTGCATGGGGTTGTGGACGGATTTTTTTTTTTTTCATTTTGGGTAATTTTTTCTTTTTAAGAAAAATAGATTTGATGAGAAAATTTTTCTATTTAAATATGTCTATCACAACCAAGTGGTAAACACAGAGTCTGGCCTCTTTGGAGAATTTGGCATTCCTACTTATGAGGAATAAAATCTCTTTATTGGAAGCTATGAAGCATCGACACTTTAAGAGAGGAGCCATGCCCATACTTGACACGTGTCATACACAGAAAGTTAGAAACTCAATAGCGCATCCAAAACACATCTCATCAGTACTCTAAGGGTAAAAGGTATTAAATACTGTGAAGTGCACGCTTAGCTCAGGTGGTTGGGTAGGTATAAGTTTAGGTAGAAGCTCAAGGTTTATTTCCTGAAACCTGATGTACAAAAGATTATATTATTAATATCCAACACTTTTTAGATACTCTATAAACATGTTTTAACACATAATGAGCATATTTTAGAAGTATTTGACTATTTTCACAAGCTTCACATTTTCATACTTATATGTTGACAAATTTTTTAATATATATGTCTAATTGTCCATGTATGCCAAGTCATGTCCTTATATTTTTTTTTTCTACGCCGTGAACATGTTTATGCTTCAAAGTTGGAATATGCAGGAATAACCATTACCGCAGAATCATTCCTGGAATGCAATCATCATTCTCCATGCTTTCCCTTCATATGTGTTGTAATTCTTGTCCTCTAAAGCCTAATTCTTTCAGAAGACCACCTCAGTTATTTATCATCCTTAAAACAGTCATAAACCATAATACATACATTTTGATGAATAACGCAGAACTTTTCCAAATACTAGTGGTTAATATTCCAGGGGTTTACAACGAGAAGAAAAAAATCAATCTCTCACACAACAAACTAAGATAAATCACGATAAACCACGTACAACACTACAACCAAAACCAATTACTGAACCAGTACAATCATACAGGGAGCAAGAGAAATAGGACCCATATGGGTATTATAACTAACCGGGGAGAAGCGCCGGGTAGAGAGAAAAAGAGAAATAACCTTGAGGAAGCGAAGTTCTAGGACCACATGCTACCGACAGGGCATACGGTGTCAACGACGGCCACGGCAGCGTTGAGTCGGAGGCCGAGGAAAAGAGTGGTGGAAGCAAACCGAAGGACTAAATTTGAAAGTGGAGGAAGTGTAGAAGGAGACAGAGAGCAGAGGTTATTAGGGACCGCCGAAGAATTTAGAGAGAAAGGATCTGCTTCCGAGCTGCCGAAGGAAAAAAGCCCAGTTAAGGGTTCAAAACGTAAATTGAATTATATTGAAAAAACAAATGGAAGAATATATAATAAAGAATACCAACTAGCTTATATTTAATTAATGACTTAATTGTATTTTTATATTTTTTATTTATTAAAGTTTTAATTTTAATTTTTTAATTTAATTTTAAATAATATAATCTTTTAATTTCATTAATATTTCAATTTACTTTTTATTTATTTTTTAATAATTATTACTGACATAAATAATAAAAAAATTATGTATACACAAATTTGTATGTCATTAAATAATTTAAAAAAAAATGAAAAAATTGAGAGGTGCTGATGTGTTGTCTAATTTGACGAATAAGTTAAGAAGATAATATTATTTAGTGGTATGTAAATTTTTTGTGTCTATATAACTTTTTTATTGTTTACGTTAGTAGTAATTGTTAAAAAATAAATAAAAAGTTAACTAAATGATTAAAACTACAATTAAACCTTAATTAAAAAATACAGTTATTTTTTTTCTTAAAACTGTGTTCATTTTGTTATAAAACTTTTTGTCCAAAAGGAGTTAAATAACATGATACTTACTCTTTCCAAATTAATTAACAACTCTTGTAAATATATTCTGATTAAATATAAAAAATATTTGTAAAAAAATAATTAATTTCAAAAAAATCTTAGGATTATATTACTAAATCTTATAAATTTGGGTTATCGTTTACTTGTTTAAATCAATAAATTGTATGGAATAATAGTTAGATTTGCTTAAAATTCATAATTAAACTACTATTCATATTGTATGGAAGTGGACTTTCCTGGATATGAAAGAAAAAGAAATAAGAGAGAGAGAGCTTACTGGGTATGAATTGTTTATAATCAAGTCCTGAATTTGCCATGTTTTGCCACATTTTTCTTGAACTGCTATATATGCCACATCAATAGCTGAGTTAAGCATAAAAAAGAAGTTCAAGAAAGCTGTGGAAAAGCAAGACAGGACTTGCTAGCTGTTTGAGGCCAACTCAACCAAGAAAGCTTGAATGCTGAAGCAAGCAAATAGCAGAATGGTAGGAGATACAGAGAGTAGAGAAGAATCAGAGGGCATGAGCTACGACTTATATGAATGAAGGCATTAGGGCATTATATATAAGATAATAGAAAGAGAAGGAGGGCAGAAGTGGGGCTGAAAACTGATGGCCAAAGGGTACAGTCAGGCAGAGTTAATTCACAAGTTTACTGCAACATCAACTGAAACATATCAGTATGCCACGCTTTTCTTGTGAGTGCGCCCAGAAAGGTTAGATTTGTATGTGAATATGAGCAAGAAATAACAATTACAACAGCAACAACAACAAAAAGAAGATTAAAAAAAAAAAAGAAATGAAATGGATAAGGCAGATTCAGAAAAAAAAAAGATTCTTACAAACAGCTGATTTTTGTTCTAATGAATTGAGTGCCAGTGGCACAGCCATTTTTCCATGAGGATGGACAAATCCCCAGACTGAATATTTCAGATTTCTTTGACTTATAGTGTATACATTTTAGGTTATATACCAACAATTATATTCAGAAAATCCTTCATTATAAGGAAAAGCAAAGAAACTAATTTCCTTGACCCTTCTCTTTTCTGCTTTCCAACACTCTCAGACATTCATTGAACTTGTGGGCCATGATGGAGTTCTCAAGAATATCCAGCCGTCAAAGTATTGGGCTTTGAGATTTTAGATCTCCTTGCAACTGCATCACTACTCTTGCAGACATGAACGAGATGACACCAGGTTCTTGAGTATTGGTTTCGTCTCAATCATTCTCTTGACATTACTTTTGTCTTGTGGTATTCATTTCAATAATGAATTCAGAGGCATTATGTTCAATTTAAATCGATTGATACCTACGTACTTGATTTGTGTTTGAGGAATTCTGTCAAATTGCAAAAGAGGCATTCTGGTAAAAAAATTTGTTTCCCAAAATTGTCAAATTTCAATCTCAAACTTATTTACTTGATATAAGAGGTGAGTTAAGCCAAGCTTTTAGAAAATTAAGCCCAAGTAGTTGGTTTAAAACTTAGCTCAACTAAATCCTTAGGATTGGACATGATGAGGTCATACGTGAAACAGTGCGATTGCTATGGACACTTTATTATGACTATCTATAATAATATGATTTAGTCTTATTATATGATGGTTCAAATTTTATATATAATTGGGACAAACATATTAAATGAATAATGTTATTTATACATTCTTTTTTATACCACTCTTATATTTTTTCTCACATTTATTATTTTACTTATTTATTATCTATCATCATCATTATTCTATAAAATATCAATAAATAAAAATAAAAGTGTATCACTTTCTTAAATATTGTCCATAAAATGTTAACATAATAAATAAATAAAAACCACATATCATGCCTCATCAATTGCAAACAGCACAAATTTAATTTGAGAGTTAGCTAGCTTTTGATTGCTATTTTTGAACCTCTTCTTTTTATGTATTAAGAGAAGCGATGTAACATTGGGAATTTGCTTTTAATTTCATTCCATCAAATAATTCTGGCTCCCGATAGAATTGCTTAGACTGCTACATTACAATAATATTAATATCTAAAGACGTACACTGTTAGCAAAAATAGAAAGACAATATACACAAGCAAAAAATAATTTAAACTATAAAAAATTGCTGAGGGAAAGTTTAAATAAACTCTTCCTCCCATTGACGAAATATTTCTTCAGAATGGTGGACAGCATATCCAAGGCCAATGTCAACTGCATAACTTGCCCAATGCGGAATCTAGCTCTTCTGCATCACACTGTATGTAGTTGCGATCAAAACAATCTTCAGCTCAATCCCTGGTCAATCTATTAATCACCACCACCACCACCACCAAACATACCCATCATGTCTTTAGATGATCCCATCTGTTTCATCAAGTTCTGTAATCCACCCATGCCTCCAATTTGCTTTAACATTTGTGGAGGGAGGACTTTGCTCATGTGCTGGGCATTCATATTTCGAGAAAGGGCACTCATATCACCCTTCTTTGGTATTTTAAGCCCTTTCATCTTGCTCCATATCTTTGCAAGACGTTTGTACTCTTCCAACATTTCCATTACCTCCCTAACCTGACGACCAGAACCTCGAGCTATTCGCACAATTCGTGACTCATTCATTAACTTAGGATTTGAACTATCCAACTCTGAAACAATAACATTTAGATGTTAGTGGATCAGAATAATGAATTCCATTTACATTAGTTAATCTTTTACTCATGAGGCTAAATTTGCAAAACTGAATTCCCTGTGCTCGCCTTCATTTGTCATTGAGTCCATCATTGTCATATAACGCTTGATTTTAGCCTGGCTTTCCTTCTCTTGGCCTTTTGGCATTAATTCAGAACTAAATCCTGGAAGCATAGAGAATACCTACATAAAACAATCAACAAATTAGTTAAACTAAAAGGGCACTCGCTTATTACACAGGAACCAAGCAATCATTAGTATCAAACTGCTTATTTAAAATAAGAAAATTAAAAAATTCGATTAAACAAATTAAGGAGGCAACAACCTGGCTGATAGGACCCATTTTAAGTATATTCTGGAACTGCTCATACATAATTCTCAAGGTGAAGTTCCCTTCTGATAACTTTTGAAGCAGTTCAGGCTGTTGATCCATAGGAACAACTTCATGAATTTTGTCCATAAACCCAGACCAGTCACCCATTCCTAGTTAAGAAGCCATTTGACACGATTAAAGATACAATATTTACAGGAAATTGCACATCTGTAACCTTTTTTTTTTGATAAATAATAACGTATTGTAGGGTGAAATTTTTTGTTTCGGGGACGCCGGCCCGGGGGGGGGGGCGGCCCAGAAGGCGTAACCCAAAATTCGATTCTCAAGATAAGGAAATAAAAGGTACACACCTAACAGACGACTGACAAATGGTTCAACATCAAAAACTTCAAACTCATCCATATGTTCTCCGGTTCCAATGAATATGACGGGACTCTTTGTTGCTGCCACACTGCACATACAAGTTAATAGTATTAAGTATTTAAACCACATAATACACACACATTCATTTTAAAGACAGGCACATAATACTAATTTTTCAAATCCTTCAATTAAGTGAATAAAAAAATCCATATGGTAGAGAATTCAAACAGGAAGGTACTTCATGATACCTCACTTTCTGTCAGAAAATTTGTTCTATACACAGCTTAAATGATTATATGTAGTCTATAGAATCTTACCATGAATTCTCCAAGGTAACTAAGAAAAGATAAAAGAAACAAAAACGTCTTGTTTCTAATACTAAACACAGTTAGGATGAAAATATGCTCAGATGAAATATCCTATAAATATGTTTATTGGAATGCCTAGCAGTATTCAATATTCGCATGTGATGAATATATAAATCCTTAAAACTAATAATTGTCTTCAGATAAGTACCATAAACAGATATGATATAAGGAGAGGGAAAACTAAAATGTCGATGAATTCAATAAGAAAATCATTCGCCAATGCTTCATTGCACTGACTTTTAGTGAGTGGAAAGGGGGGGATGATGTTGCAAAACTCTTCTGCAAACCATTCATCCATGAAAACATTACAGATCAATTATACTCTTCACTAAGTCTAACCAAACTGATGTAAAGCACAAACTACCTACTGAGACCACGGTAGCTTTAGTTGAAAGAAAAACTGCTTAGCCTACGATCAAATACACATTAACTTATTCATAGTTGGAAAAAGTGATATGAAAACATATAATACAGTCACCTTGGAAGCACTTTTTTTTAGATAAAACACTGGAAGCACTTACGCACTAAGAGCACCACCACCCTTTGCATGGCCATCCATTTTGGTAACAATTACAGCTCCAACTGCAACACTTTGCTTAAATGCTTGAGCCTGGTCAAATGCAGCCTGACCGATACTGCTATCCATAACAAATATAACAAGATCTGGTTTCTGAACAATGCAACAAAAAGATATTAGCAATTATAGCCACTTAGAAGCATATACAAATGCATATAGCATAACAAAATATACCGTTGCTTCTGAAACTTGGCGCATTTCTTCAAAAAGAGCAGCTTCTTGTTTGTGCCGCCCACTGGTGTCAACAATGATAAGATCACAGTTTTCGTTCTTGAATGTTTCCACACCTTCCACAGCAATTTTTACAGGATCTGACTCCATATAACTGTAGAGGAATGGAGGCATGGCAACCCAATGAAATGAAATTGATACAGAAGTTGACAAGAACAAACAAAATTAAACAAAGCAGATCATAATTCATTTGCAAGGACTAATAGCAAGGATGAAGTAATAGATGTCTTAGCGAGCAAGTAGGTGAAATCATAAGAAAATATATATATAATAGGGAGATCATAATGAAACAATGCTTTTCATTTTGGTTTTAGGTTTTGTTAATGCTAATAATATGATGTCTTCTAAAGGAACGGAAATGTAGCATGTCTTAAGGAGAATTGTAATTTGTATTCAGTTCTAAATCTTAAGATAAAATATTCAAGATGCCAATGCCAAGTACTTTCGGGGGCTACCTTTTCGGTTTTTCCTTAGTATTTTCAACTTCATTTAACAAGAAACAACCCAAATAGACAAAAAAGATAAGAAAAAGGAATGCTTTTTGTGACTATCTCTACCGTTGCATTATTGTCATTAAGGAAACTGTACTAGATTTGAAGCTCACATTCCATATTAACCTAGAATAAAGGCCAATAAGTACCTTCCATAGAAAGGGATCTTAGCTTTAGTAGCATTTTGCTTCAATTGATCAAAAGCACCAGCCCTGAATGTATCCGCACATACTAGAGCAGGTTTCCAGCCTTTCTTCTGATGATAAAATGCATATTTTGTACAAGTTGTGGTTTTTCCAGATCCTGAATTTATTTTAGAAACACATAAGCATTCATCAAATAAGTGCAAAAGATGTTTTATTTTATAATAAAGGAGGACTGACCAATAAAAGCTAAGAACCGCCACCTATTGCTTATGAATTAGGATAATGTGTAAATCTTGTGTGTGTGTGTGTATAAGATTCAGGATGGTTGATTTACACCCCAATGCCATTTGCATCAGTTGAACACAAAAACATAACGTAATCGATCAGCAGGTAAACTTGTCCAATAAGCAACAAACCTTGTAAACCAACAAACATGACAACACTTGTTTTCCCTTTTTTTGGAGTGAAAGAGGGCTTCCCAGGATCCAGAATTTTGCAGAGTTCATTAAACACAGCCTGAAACCAAAGGAGTTCACTAATGATTGCAGAGAATGTATGAAAAAAGATAATAAAAGTCAAGCTTATCTTGATATTTCAAGATAAATGGTGATGATGTGCAATAACAATTGAAAATAAACAAAGGAAAATACAAGTCTATGACCTTGTGCCAATGGCACATTAAACCAAAAAAAACAAGCATCACTCCATGATGAAGAATGTAACCAAAAATCCAAACCAGATCTAAAAAGGGTAGCATATGCAACATAAAAATGGTCCATGTAGAATAGAGATTTGAGTAATTAGTCCCAGACTCCCAAATATTCAGGATTAAGGTTAAATTTTCTGGGGGTAAAACAAGTTTAGCATTTGAACAGGACAAACAAAGTTAAATGGAGAGCAGACTATGTCTTCTTTCTAAATAGCACTATACACTCACGATTGTTTCCAGTCAAGATATCAATCCAAGGCAACAAATAATTAACTGGGTCCTTTTGTATTTGGTCATTTCTTTAGAAAGTAAAACAATCACAAAGGATTGGATTGATGACCTGATGATACTATTCAAATGCTTAGATATATTCAAAACAACAATCCGCTCCCCATCAGGAAATAAATTTAGTAAGGAAACATGAAGAGCAGAGGATGAATTCACTAGTCAAGCCATAATAAGACATTCCTGAATGCAAACAAGTAGCAAGTCTATTAAACTGCCTTATAGTGAATCTATTAGTACAAAAAACTTATAGAAGATGTACTGTCGAGGCAAATTTTCATTGCTACCCATAAATTTAAACAGACTACGATGTCACTCTTTTTTTCTAAAATCCATCAAGTATAACTAATCTGATTCTCCTCCAACAAAATTTTTAAAACCAAAATAATATTTCTGCCATGCCCGCCAAAATTTATAAATATCATATAAGGAAATACTCCCATAAAAAAGTTTAAAACCTCGTCTTCTCTTAACCATAATATCCAATTGAGGAAAACACAAGCACACATATCAAAAATCGTACTTGTTGGATTATCCTCCGTTTGTTGTGGCCAGCAGCAAGATCGTCGAGATTGACTATCTTCTTGATGTTGGTCTGCATGTCTCGCACGAGCTTGAATTGAACATCAGCTTGAAGAAGAGCTCGAGTGATCTCGTTGAGGCACTCGTTCAGGACCTTCTCATCGATTATGGTCGCATTGGTCATCTGCTGGAGAGCACGTGATATGCTCCCCCCTAACTGTGCTAGAACCATCTTGGCTGTTTAGAGAAGGAACAGAAGGATTGAATCAGACTGCTTGAAGAATTTGTGGGTTGATTTGGTTCAGTGAACAAATTATAGAATTAGGGTTTGGAGTATGACAAAGATCAAGAACTCGATAACTTGGAATAAACCGGTCATTAGCTCGTTCAAGTGGTATCATGTCATCGACCAATTTCAACTATTATAACATAGTAAAAAGATAACAATGCACTTTACCTCCTTTGTATCAAGTTTTACTTTATCTCCGTAATTTTTTTAATTTTCATTTTAAAAGGATGTTAATTAATGAAATAGAATATGAAAAGTAATGAAAAAAAATCCTTGTTTTAAAACTGAAAATAAAATAAAATAGGAGAAAACCATTCTTATTTTTTTCCTTTAAAAATATCAATTTTTGTTTTTTCTAAGATAAAAAAGGGGAATTTTTTTTTATTGAGGGAAAAATGCAGCTTAATTCTTTTAACTTTTGGGTCATTTGCAATATTTCTTTCTTACTAAACAGTTAACCACATTAACAAAAAATGTTAACGCGACATTCTTTTAACTTTTTTTTTGAATATTTTCTTTTCTCAAACTCGCTCACCCTTTCCCTTCTCAACTTTCATTTTTTTTTCTTTCTTGAGTAAACAGATGTTCGAAATAGGACCATGAACCAATATAATCGTACATGTCTCAATTGCGGCCATCCATGTATCATGTGGACTATCACCATGGCAAATTCCTCTTTTTTGTGTATGCTCTTTTTTGGTCAACATTATCGTAATCGGGCTATGCATACACAAATAAATATGATTAATAAAAAATAATTGGTTATGTTATTGGACAAACCGGAGCTGACTCCTAGAAATAGCATTGAAAAGAATAAGAAGGACCCAAAAGATACAGAAAGCTAGAGTCTCACTTCTCTTTGTTTAAGTACTTGATGGAGATTAATTAAGGAGAGAATTAAGACTCTAGATTTCTAATATCCACTATTTCCTTTCTCTTTATTTCATAAAGTTACGTATTCTTTCTAATGCTACTTCCAGCGTCTGCTCACTCATATTTGCAAAACATACTCTGAACCACAATGACAAGACCTGGAGATATATTTTTACAGTCCCTTTCAAGCACTCAATCCCAGCTCATTTGATATATTTTCCTCAGTCTCTCTTTCATGGTTTTATATCCAGTCGACTGTAGTCGACCAGTTTCTTTGGCTAAAAATTCTTGGAAATGTTAAACCTGCAGCAAATATTGAGAACCATTTCAAAAATTATTTAATTAGTCAACTCACAATTCGAAGAGGTATTTTCTTTTCTTTTTTATTACCTTCCTCGAACAAGAAATTCGGTAAAAAATTGCCTAGTGCCAAAATTTACAAGTAAAACAAATAAAAGAATACGCAAGACTTTCTGTTTGATTTTGCTGTGCAATGCTAACAAATTTCCATTAAAGCGTTTGAAGGAAGTGTCTACATAACCCTTCCAATTCCATTTCAGCGAACTTCTGGAATCATGAATATCTAGCCTTAATTTGAAAAACTGCATCCTGGAGACTCTGGCCCACCTAATAAACCGACAGGACTACAGATTATCTTTTAGCCACTTTAAAGCTCCATTTGCCACGGACCTGCAAATTCAGTAAATACTTTTCAGTTGACTCAAAACAGGCACAATTACAATAAACTACAAAGAAATAACAAAATGGCAACTTATTATCCCGATGAGTGGGATTAAGTAATGACACAATTACAATATACACACACCCACACGTATATATGAAACCTGTTTATGATGTAGCAGTAACATATAAGCGCTGACAAGATAGCTATAATCTTATTTGTGATGTATCTTTTATTCTTTTTAATGCGAAAAAGACTTGTGTGCTGAGAATTAGTTCCTACTTTGAAAAATAGCATTGGAATACAGAAGACAATTAATATAGAACATAACCCATGCTCAAACCTATTTAAGAATCAAGAGCAAGATATTAATCTATTTAAGAATTAAGAGCAAGATTAATGACTCCTTTTAAGAGTTTGTGTTATACTATGGTACGATTTGTCAGTTGAATAGCCTTCTTGTGTGGTTCTTTGATTTTATGCTACGAAAACTAAAATGCTTTAAGTAGTAAAAAGAAGAAGAAAAAAAAGAGAGAAGAAAAAGTTGTTCAGCATAATTAGTAATAACAGTCAAAATTGATGTTTCCAATTTATTGAAAATTGCATGCAATCTATAGATTGATGATAATAAAAAATAGAAAAAAGAAAAGAAAAGAAACTAAAGGAAAGAAAACTATTACCCAGCCAAATCTTTTAACTTCTTCCATATGTCATCTTGGTCTTCTAAGTGTTCAGCTTTTTCTGCAACTGTTGTTGGACTTTCAGCACTTTGAGCTGCAGGACCTTCAGTGCTTCCTGCTGCAGGAGGTACAAAGCATGGTTCATAACTCAAATATCTACAGTCTACTCATTGGCTCATAAGATTTCTCTATTGCAACTTGGAAATGTGGTGAAAAGACCAATTCAAATGGCATCCGTTCTTCACAGTTTCAAGGAGATATCAAATGACAGTAATTTCAATGAAAAAAGAATTCAGATAAGTTGCAAATAATAAAGAAACCACCTACTGGAAGAGTGAGTTCTAGGACGGGGTTTTGAACGGCTGCTTGTGGTGTTGCCTAGCAAAGCAAGTTCTTCAAGCAACTTGCGCTCCTTTATACTGAAGATGGAAACCAGTGGCAAATTTGCATCAATTTCCAATGAAGATTCATAAGATAGGGGACATGAAACAATACGTATACATACATATAGATATATAGAGAGAGAAATCAAAATTTTAAAATGACCCATTACCTGATACGTTTTGGTATTGTAACTTTAACTGTAAATAAGTGGTCACCTCGTATTGACGGTTTGTTTAATTTTGGTACACCTTTCCTTTCAAGGACAAGGACATCTCCAGGTTGGGTACCAAGAGGTATTTGTAGTTCAGAAACGCCTTCAACTGTATTTACCTGTTTAGGGGCTCAAAATTCAATTAATTGATGGCATAAGGTAATAACTTCAACATGGACATATCCAAAGAAAATGCAAAGAAAAAAGGAATCAAATAATTAGCAAATCTCCGATCGTACATCCAGTCATACAAAAAGGCCAAGCAATCTCATCAAAAAATATATAAAGCAAAGGGATCAAAAGTGCCAAATGCACAAGGGGTACATTTATTTGATTTATCAAGTAAGGGCCAGATTGTATTCAGTCATACAAAATCTCATATGAGAAATACAACATTAAAAAGAAAAAAGGAAGCCTTGGGAACATCCATTCTGACTGTTTTGGAGTCATGTGATGTGACACTAGTGAGACAACATATATGCTAGAAGGTGGATTTTATTATTCAAACTACAAAGTATTCTCCAAGTAGTTACAGTTAATGGCCAACATATAATGGAAAGAAGTTACATCAACTCAACCATATTGCTCTATCTTGTCATGATTTCCTTAGGAGGGTAGGACTATCATTTCATTACAATACCATCCTTTGGGCAGTTATAGTACTTTGCATAAAACATTATTTAAGGTGAATTCTTGAAATGGAATATTAAGGAACATTGTACAAGTTTCAAATGTTATACAAGGCTAATGAAGAATGGGGAGAGATGGTGTGGCAAATCTGGTAGGAGTATGGTAGGTCAACAATGATAGAGCAGGAATGAGATGCAGTGTGAAGACAGGAAAAAGATATCTAAATCCAATATTTGAAAAACTATCCCGGCCTTCTTATTCAAGATGTAAGCTTCAAAGACGACAGTATAATGGTTAAGCAACATGTTCATACAGAATGGCGCCTCAATTTTGGGGTCTGGAACATAAGCCTTAAACCTGATATTTGTCAATACTTATCAAATTTTCTTCTTGCTTGCAAGAAATGGGAGAGGCCAATAGTGTAAAAAAGGGGTTACATCAAGTTCATCAGGTACTTTTATTATGCAGTCATACTGTTAAATTTTTACTTCTATTTGTTTAGCTGATGAGCAGAGACTAGTGAAAGCCCATATTCTGCCACATTCTCACCATAGCACATATGATTACAATAGCAACACCAAAAGATGCTTACATGCCAAACATTTAAGCAATGAGTTACATAAGATTTAGTGTGGCATATATGACCAGCAAAAATATTCAATTTTACATTTTCTGTAACCGAGAAACTTATTCTGTTCATTGAACATAACTGAAGACAAGATATGTAGAATTAAGTGAAAAACAAAACTAAACCTAAAAGGCATGAATACTGACAAAAACATTTTACCTTCACGAAAGCCCCTAGTATGGCATCTAGATAACTGATTGATATTACCGAGCAGAGATTAATGCCATCTCGTTGAATTCCCGGTATCTCTTTCACTTCAAGATATACATATAGATCTCCTGGAGGACCCCTGCTACAACAAGAAGATCAACAGCTGCTTCGGTAACATGTACTTTAGCAATAATATCATCTGAATTCACATAAATATATACCTCAGGTACTGTACCAAGTAAACCATTTTGATGAAGGGAAACAATATTTACATCTTTTGTTAAAACAGAACTTGAAAGATACGATGATACTTCCTACTTCAACTAAATAACATTTAAGTCATCACCAAATAGCATGGATAAAATAATTGACAGAGATCCTATGAACAGTTTCTCTATCTCAATGGCTATGATATTCTTTACAAATGGCTTCTCATTGGTGTTCAGCAAATTGCTTTTCAGGAAATCTCCTTGGTATTTCGTAGTCAATAGACATGCAGATGGATTGGAGAGCTCTTTTGTATTAGAGTTTTTGTTTGTATTTGCTTTGCTTATTTTGTTATTGTGGCCTGACGAGGATATCTAATGGTTTCTTTTCTTTGCATTCCTTCTTTCCTTCAAATAGATTTCTTCTATGAAAGAAAAAATCTCTATGACTGATAGAAACAAGAATTTCATGTTGCACATACAGTAAAAGTAAAACATACAATACAACAATGAAGTTTAAGTTCTATCCAATGGTTGGCCAAAGACTGCACTCAAAGACTAAATATAAATATAAAAATCACATACCCTCTTGGTCCAGCATCACCCTCCGCAGCAACTCTCAGAATACTGCCTGAGCTAACCCCAGGAGGAGCTTTAACTTTAATATTTTTCTTAACCCGAATACGTCCTTCACTACTGCATTTTCGGCAATATTCAGATATGACTTCACCATCCCCTCCACAGTTTGGACATATGGAAACCTAATATTGAAGAGAAGACTAGAATATTACTTTCAAGCAGAGAAAAGGTAAGATGTTCAATTATAGAATTACATATACACCTTATGTAATAAATTATGTGCACAAAATAAGAATAAAGTAATACAAGCAATTGATGAAAGGTGTTGAGAAAATAGGGAGAGCAAAAGTTAGGGAGAAAAGGAAGTAACCAAGCAAAATATATTATTGAATGACTCAATAACGGTATATATAATACTGGCCCCTCAACTATGACCGGACAAAGACGGGCGCAATATAACTAACTCTCTTCTTAACCTACAAGACTTCCCTAAATATTTAATATATTTAATCCTTGATACCTCTTAACAGGTTGCAATGCAAGTAACTCTTTTCTTAAGTTACAAGACTTTCCTAAATCCTAAATACCTCTTAAAAAAATGAAAAATCAACCAATTCTAAAAGCATCAACATGAGGCTAGCATATTGTTTTCTTACTACCCAAAACTTTCAACTGTGTACTCTAAGCATGGCATCTCACAAATAATTAGTTAATTATAAATATAAGTCAATTACTCTAAAGTTTTTTCCAGTTTTGACCTGATCAATACTAACTTCTCAAGAAAAATATTTTCATAATATCATATCATGATCCATCTTCTGTAACTACTCATTAAACATTCCTCATTGGACAGTACACAATATTTGATAAATTCTTTAAAATAAATCAATGAAAAGTAATACTAACAGAATATGATTCACTAACATAGAAAGCAATCGTACCGAAAGCTTCCAAGCTGTGCATTGACTTTATCATCTTATCTTTTTTTTTTTTTTTGGAAAGGGGGAGGGGGGGTTTACAAGGCCGAGTTACTTATTTCTTCCATAGTCAATGCATGCAGCATATGGGATTCTTTCCGAGAGCTAACAAAAGGGCAATCAATTACATCACAGAATTATATGCAAGGTCTTAATATCAGTAGAATCAAAACTCCAGTCTAGGTACCAAATTACCAATTATTAGAGTTGTTATTTCTTTTTCTTCACTTCAGCACTAAACACAAAACTAAGAGTGATAATATTGAGATCCATCAGGAGAACTCAAATTACCTGTGAGAACAATCCAAAAGGTGTTTGTTCAGTCCTCATCACCTGACCCCTCCCCCCACAAGTTGAACATATTCTCTTCTTGGAGCCTATCTTTGCTCCGGTACCACTACAAACTTCACATTTTTCCAAATGGGAAAGCTCAAATTCTTTCTCTGCTCCAAAAATTACCTCAGATAATTCCAAGGAAATATCATAACTGTTGACATTTGAATGGCAAGTCAATTCAAAATTTCAGCAAACTCATAAAAGGTTGGAGACTGTAATGTTTCAATAAGTAGAACTATCAAGTCACATCTTCTACTCACAGCATTTATAGGACATAATTCCAAAATATTGCATAAAGTTGAAAATATAGCATGTCAGACTACCAGAGAATGAATTGTATAAAATGTTCTTTTAGTTAAGACTTGAGAGTAAAGAATGATATGCTCAATATTCATCATTGTAGCATGAATTTTCATATATTCTTTCTCAAACTCAATAATATATACCAACATGTGCAACTAGTTATGCATATAGCTTAAAAAAAATCCTTTTTACATAGACACGTATTATATAAGGAATGCAAAGCTTGCCATTCTAACTCCACATCTAACTTAACAAAGCTTTGATCCTAACACTATAATCAATCAATTAAATTGCAGATATTTTAGATGCTTTTGAGAATGAAGTCCCACAGGAAAAAATACTTCTGAGAAATGGTTATTGCTTACATTTTTTAGTGTGAAAATGATTAGAAAAAGTACTTGGGCCTCAACTTATAATTTTCTGACATCGAATCACCTCCCCTAACCCCTACTCCTCCCCCAACCCATGCAATGAGCAAGCAGTAAAAGGAGGGAGAGGGATTGTTATATATTTATACACTACCATACCCACGTTTCTTCTACAAGCAACCAGAGTACCCTAAACGCAATATACAAGGGAAAGACATACGTTATTCACAAAAGGGAAAGCAGCAACCAGATAGAGCCTTAAATTGAACAATAAATAAAAAGTGTCTAATGTTATGTCAGGCAACTATTGATAATTCTTATTTTACTTAACAAAACTTAGTAATCAATCAACCAACTAACTACACAATGACTCACCGGATGTCTTCACCCTTAGTAACAGTACTACGGCGGCGTGCTCCAAATCCAGTTGGATCCATGCCAGGGAAGCCCCCCATGCTTGGCCCAAAAAATGTCTCAAATAAATCAAATGGATTAGTCTGCAAGAACAAAGACAGTTCAATATAAATTTGGCAAAAGAAGAGTACATAAAGGGAAAGACAACGTGAATTGGCAACACACATATTATTAACCAGAATTTGTCCTGACATGCAAGTTTGTCATCCTTTCATATATGTATAACCTTCTAATTATTACATGTAAAACAGTAAAGAAAAACAAAAAAAAAGTCATATGAATACCGTATAAGCATTTGATGCTCCTCCCACTGTACTCTTAACTCCAGCCTCTCCATATTGATCATACAAAGCCCTCTTTTTATCATCTGATAGCACCTGACAGTGTTGTACTTCAGAATTCAAAGGATAATGTCATAAATATGACCCAAAAACAAACTCTAAGACCAATGACATAATTAAGGTACAGGTTCATGTCATTGTTCAGCAACTAGCGTACAACTAAAGTAGATTTTTTTTAACATGTTCAGCAACTAGCGTACAACTAAAGCACTAAAAAAAAACAGAAAACATATGTGTAATTATACTTTAGCCACCCATGATTCAGTGGAAATTCCTTTTTCTTATCCATCCTTTATAGCTTGACATCCTACCCACCTGTGACTAAATCTCTCAACTTCCTTGTCAAAATTGACAGATTTTGTAGCCTTAGACTATAATTTAGCCCAGTTTTCATAGTCCAAAGATTTTTTTTTCCGTTTTGTATTTACTATATAATTATATTACAAAATGCAAGGAAACTGATGAAAAGAGTTTTGATGCAATCATGCAATGCAAGGGCTATTTCCAAGGAGAAAACCTTGGAGTTTAACAGAAAAATTAATGGGGGAAACCACAGGCAGGTGAAGTGTTACATTTAAACCACATAAATAAAGAAGCAAATAAGATTCTGTAAACTTAGAAGGTGAGGGAATTTTCTTTCTATATTCGCTCTTATTCAGAAAGAATTACAAGGATCTCTTTATAG
>JASKGM010000009.1:931828-962421 GCA_034509205.1 Ceratonia siliqua
CTCTGCCTCTGTCATATTTCAGCTAATTCTTTATTACTACTTGTGTCAAATGGTCTTGTATCATTTGGTTATGGATGGTTGTTGAAGCCAATTGAGGGTCCCAATGTCTGGTGCAGACTGCTAAAACAGAAAACCCATGTAGCCGAAGCCGAGGTTCCTTTATTTGTTTCTTTTGCTCCATTTATCCCTTTATATTTTGTGCAGTCTTGTATGTTTATTCCTAATTCTTCAAAATTGTTGATCTATTGGTTTTTCAATTTACCATGTAAGAAAGATATACTTTTCTTGAATTTAATTGATGAAATTTGCATCTTTTTTTTCCCTATTGATATTAGATATTAATTGTCACAAGCTGGAAAATATAATGTCAAGTGTGGTTTTCCATAATGACGAGTAAAGTCAGGTGATATAATTGTCCATGTCCCATATCGCCGTTTAGATGGATAAGCTTAAAGGGGCGGAAAGTTTTTGGCAGCTATAAATTTTGCCACATTTTTAGTGAGTTAATGAATCAATTAATTAGCATCTATTTAGAAATACAGGTAAGGTTTGAACTTTGAAGAACACAAATTAACTTTTGCTTTCAAAATGAGACAAAAACATCAGCTTGTGTGTCTATTTTCCTTCACTTAGGTAAGGAAATCACAATTGGCTAGAAAATCAGGAGCCATCATATGCTAGTTAGGGCTGCTTTGAAAATTACTAGTTTGCAGATTGTAAATATATAATCCTTCAAAATAAGAAAAATAGGAGAATCTAGAATGTACCCAATTGTCACCTTTGAATAAAAAGACAATAAACTAACGTTCTTTTATGTTGGTTAATGGTAAGGTAAGTAAGCTAGGTTCCTCAGCTCTGGCTGCATCTGTGTCTTAACCATGATAATTAACAGACAGACAAACAAGGTAAATATGGCTACAGAGAAGACAAAGATTTGGTTTTTTTTTTCACATACTTCAGTTCTGGGGATGCTGTAATATTGAATTGCTAAAAGCAGTAACCAAAAATATTCTTAGTAAGAATCTTTATAAATAGCTAAATGAAAATGGGAAGAGAACTTGACTTGGTTTTATGGGTTTAGTTCAATGGCAGGTGAAAGAGGCGTGCTTACCTGAACTACTATAGCATGTATTACTATATAATTTTCCTGATTAGGTAGGCCTATCAGTGAGTCAATAATTGATGTCAGAAAAGATTGCAAGTGGTCGTCGTGTAACTTACAAGACAAAACAGATATGAGCTGTTCGAAAATTCTCTGAACTGGTTGGCTTGGCTTGTAGCAGACTTTTGCAGCAGAATAAAAAGAACCGAGGATCCAGTTAAGCTTACTGTAGATCACTTACATATCAATCTAAATCAAACCCTCCAAAGATGATGTTACTTGGCCTGTGATATGTTTGTGTTATGTGAGATTCTTAAAGCGTTAAAAAGGAAATCAAGATCTACAAGTTCCGTGTGATTATTAAAAATCTTTTAAAATATCTAAAAATTTGAAGACCTTGCATTCCTAAATATCTTATATTTTTATGATCTCCATTTCAACCGTTACTGTGTTGATTCTCTCCTGTTCTGGATTTGAAACTAAGTAATCTGTTAATAGAGATCTATGTTTGACATCAGGAACATTTTGTGTTAGGGAATGTACATGTTATGTGTAAAGAGGAGTTAGCAGGGCATTTTTGGAGATCATTTATTAATCTGCTCTACAATTTGCCTGTTCCTTGATCCAGGCTTATATTCTCTTGTTTTTGATAAAATATATATTTCTGATTCGTCAACAAAGAAGTTCCAGCTTATCAAGAGAATCTCCTAAAGGAAAAGGAAAATAAGGTTTAAAAGGAGAAGGATTTGCTATTTTATACTGGTATAGCTTGAAGTTAATGATACGACCACATCAGCTGGAAGTGATATCCCTCACCTACTATGGGGGTAGTTGTGTTGTTGGCAAGTTAGTCTCTGATAGTTAGTAGCTTAGTTGTTGTTTTCCTTTATGAGCCACACTGTTTCTTAGCTCATTAGATTTTGGCAATCCCCTGTATTAGACGATCTAGCTCTATATATGTTGTAAAGTTCCGTTTGGATAGATATGAAGAACTTTGCCCCTTAAACCTCTCTATTTCTTTCTCTTATCCCTTCCCTCACAAATTATCCCCTATCATTAGACCAAGCTTAATCATGTGCAGGCTGTTAGGTAATGAAATGAGAAGGAACATGTAAGCTGTTAGGTGTGGTCTAATCAGAGTAAAATGTTTTATAGATGATAATGAAAATATTTGAGTCAACTAAAAATGCAGCTATGTATAATATTGCCACCCAAAAAAGACCAAACCTTTAAGTGTAAGTTGTTAGCTTGTATAATATTATACGATAAAATAAAGTGACTTTGTAAGCTTAAAAGCTAATTATTCCTGAAACACAAAATTTCCCCCTGTATGGATGATATTCACTCAAGACTTTCTGAGTCACACTCTCAGAGGTACCTCTTTGGCTTCAAGTGTTTAGCAAATGGCATCCAACAGATCAAAATCAAGCCTTTAAATAAAAGTATAAGTTATTAGTCTGTACTCTTGGCAATCTCCCCCCCTCCAAAAAAAAGTGGTTGTTAACTTGTACAAATCGAATATGTTCTTATGTATATAGATGGTCTTTTTCCATCTTTAGGACGTTTGCTGCTAATTCTTTAAAAAGACTCCCTAAAACGTCATCTCCATGGTCCCAAATGGAGTTTTGCCATTCCCAAATAATGCTTCTCTCGCAAAGTAATTCTCACCAAGCCCAATCACAAACTTCAAAAAGGGATAACTTTTATTTTCTCTCTTTAGAGAGAAAAATTAGAGAAAGAGAAAAAACTTTTTTTTGGAGTTTGTAAATAACTTGTGTGAGAGTTACTTTGTAAGAGAACCATTGCTCAGCCATTCCCTATTACTACTATTTTTTTGGAAAATAATTGCACAGAGAAAATTTATACTGCATAGTACAGTTTTTGGTTATTCTTTCTTTCTGGTGCTCACAAGTCACAAGCCCTTTCTTTTCGCCTCTAAATATTTACTTACACTCAAAACAAAGTAAACAATACAAAAATAGTTAGTCCCAACAACCTTGTAACTGCTGCCGGAAACACTGGAGCAGCATCCGATGAGACATTTATTGTTGTTGGCATGGACTTTTCTTGGACTGAAAGATGTTGCACTGTCCTAACCGAACCTGGATTCGAAGCCTCACATAAACCGATACCTAGATTAAATGTGGAATCCACACTATCCCCAAAACCACTATTTGCATCATAACAAAGCCCTGAATTATTATATAGCCCCAGCTTCCTTTTCATCCTCCAAACCATTTCTCTGCTAAATGGAACTGAACCAGTTAGCCTATTATCATTCAACCTCAGTTCACTGAGATTCTTCAAGTCTCTGAAGCTTTTTGGGATTGACCCATTCAAGTGGTTCCCATCAAGATGAAGCACCCGAAGGTTTGGTAATCTTCCTAGTGATTCAGGTATTGGCCCAAGCAAATTCATGTTTGATAAGATCAAGATCATTAGGCCCTTCATACCATCAAATCCATCACTTGGTATTGTTGTTGAACCCATTGGGTTTCCTTTGAGAATCAAGGCTTGGAGAGAACTCAAGCTTTTAAGTGATTTTGGAAATGGACCTGACAGATAATTATAGCTCATATCCATAAGCATAAGGTCTTTGAGGCCGTTGATTTTGTCCGGTACTGGACCGGTGAGATGGTTGCGGCTAAAATCCAGTTTGATTAGAGACAGGCAGGACCCAAGGCTAGATGGGATTGAACCCATTAGCAGATTCTGGCTAAGGTCCAATATGTTCAGAGCAGGGAAGGTTAAACCGGGTACGGAACCGGTTAGTTTGTTGCCACTCAAGTCTAACGACCTTAGACCGGTGATTCGAACCAATGACAACGGTATAGAACCGTTGAGGTTGTTTTTGTGAAGATCAAGGACCCTCAAACGGGTCAAATTGCCAAGTTCATTGGGGATGGGACCTATATGGCCGTTTTCTCTTAGCACCAGGGTTTGTAAGGAGGGACCCAGCTGGCCCAAGAATGCTGGGATTGGCTGAGGGTTGTAACTGAAACAACGGTAAAAGAACAAGGTCCTGAGATGGGGTAGCCTAGTTATGGATGATGAGATATAAGACCGGGTCGGGTCGCATGTTGGAAAAGCAGTGTCATCCGAGAGAGCCCCGAATGAGAGTGACACAACATGATAAACATTGTCCTTATCGGGCATGCATTCAATTCCGTGCCACCGTCCACGGCAGACGTCAGGGATATCAGTGGCCCAGTCGTTGCCGGTAGCTCTCATGATGTCGTATACAGCTTCTTGCTCATGGGTGTCGGTTCGGGCTCCATCTTGCTTCATGGAGAACCCGGTTTGAGGACCATCGACCAGCGTGGATGGGACGCCGGAATCAGACATAATGACTGTGAAAGGCAGAGCAAGGTTCCAGAAAAAGGTGAAAGTTAGAAGTTGAAGAGGTAACAAAAGAGAGAGAAGCTTCATTTTGGAGTGGAACGTTGGAATTTGAATGAAACATGAAGGGTGGACATGTTCGGGTTTGGTCTTATAGAGAGTGAGGGTGGTTATTAGTTATTAATGATGGGGCCTGAATCCTGATTGGAGAGTGAGAAAAGTGGCAAGAAACGAGGTTGGTGAATAGATTGAAGTAAAGCTAATTGATGTGCTCACGAGAAAAGGGGAGAATGGTTATAAATGGGACAGAATTTTGGAGCATTAATGTGTATCACGGGATTTACACCAAAAGACCTTGACAGGGGTGAGGGACCCCTAACAGTTTGGATAAGGCTTCTATTTGGGCCTCTCCATGTTAGTCTACTTCTCAATTCCTTGGGTTCCTATAACGGGCCTCACTTCAATTTCAACTTTGTCGTTTAACAAAAAGAGAAATCCAACCTTTAACATCGATTTTGACACTTGAAATGAGAATTATGCCAATGGCTTCACTTATACTGGTTTCAAATCACAACCTCGAATTTCATAGAGGTTTGGTAAATTTATTCTTTTTCTAAAATTTATATACTTTCCATGCTTGAATTGAGGTCGGGTCATATGGATTAAAGTTGGTTATGAAGGTTGGGTTGGCTATTTGGATATGTCTTACAATGGGTCATGTGAAATAAAGCATTTGAATTAGGGGCTAAGTAAGCAATACTTAAATTTCGATAATAAAATTAGACTGGTTCAAATTAGGAGAATAATAAATGTTAAGAGTCAAAAGTCTTACTTATTCGTTAAAGTGAATATTTTTAAGAGAATCGAATGTCATATTTATAAATGTAACGAATAAAGAGAAACATTTTGTCTTTATATCCAGTTAAGCCATATAGAGTTATGTACGTATACATTATTCATTAAAATATTGTTTTTAAATTTTTAATCTTTAATTTGTGTTAAACTTAATGAATTAAGAGAGATAGATTATTAACAAAATTGGAAAGAACTATAAAAGGTGTCATGTGCTTGCTTTACCATGAGTCACATAGCTACATTTGACACTTGGCAAGACCAGAACATGCCATGCACAATTTTACAAGTCTCTGCGAACGACACGTGTAACAATAGCCCAAAGAAAAAGGAAAAGGAAAAAGTGGCATGTCCAGGCCAAACTCTGCTTTAATGTGCATATCCTTGATGTTCTACGCCTCTAAATTTTGCTACCAGTAACCATTTCTGCGGTGAGAAGCATTGGTTTATTGGATGCCAAAAACTTTCCTTGAAGCAAAAAGAAGATTCAAAATATGCAGCAAATGAAGGAGGTGAAGCCCGGCGGCGGCACAACCATGCAACGCAGTGAAAGTGTACGGCTGAGAGAGAGGAAGGTGAAGGATTTGATGGTTGCTAAGAAGAGGCTGGTGGAGGTGCCGTACACGGCGTCGCTGTCCCACACCATGGGTGCTATTGTGGCAAACAAGGTAGTGGCAGTGCCAGTGGCTGCGCCGCCGGGGCAGTGGATCGGAGCTGGTGGATCCATGATCGTGGAGTCTGATAAACACACAGGGGTTGTAAGGAAGCATTACATAGGCATGGTGATGATGCTTGATATCGTGACCCACATAGCTGGTGATGACCATATGAGCCTTAGTGAAGATGGAATTGAAGATCTCGATCAAAGAATGTCCGTTCCCGTGTCCTCCATCATAGGTCACTGCCATGAAGGTCTTAGCTTATGGACTCTGAATCCTAATACCAGGTGACTGTATCTTTATTTGTCTTATAAAATAACTCATTCTTAGTATAGAAAGTTTAAAAATTACAGGTTTTTTTTTTGGGTCTTTGTAGCCTCTTGGATTGTATGGAAGTTTTTAGCAAAGGGGTACATCGTGCTCTGGTACCAGTAGACAGCCACATGGAGGCGAACGTATCAGCTGGAGTGGAACTTGTAGAGTCTTCTTCGAGCTACCAAATGCTCACTCAAATGGATGTGCTTAGGTTCTTGAAAGACCATGCTAGTGAATTACAAAGCATTCTGCCACGCTCCGTTGAAGAAATGGGGGCAGACACTGAGAGAGTTTATGCCATTACTGAAAACACAAGACTCATCGATGCCATAAAGTGCTTAAAAGCTGCTATGTTAAACGCTGTTCCTATTGTTAGAGCTTCTGAGGGCGGTCAAGATGATCACAAGCAGCTCGTAAATGTAAGTCTCAGAATACCCTTTTTCTATTGTCCCGTTAAAAAGGCGAGGGAATGTCCCTTTCATGCAGAAACTGGTGACTTTAATTATGTTATTCATATATCATTTTTTTTATATTATTTTTATATTTCTTCTCATATTTATTATTTTATTATTTATTATTTATTATAATTATTATTTTACATTAAATCATTAATGACTAATATTAGAGGTGCAGTGAGGTATAAGTTTTGTAGTGAATAACATTATTGCTTTAATTAATTGCAGGGAAGGCGCAGGAAGCTTATAGGTACATTTTCTGCAACTGATTTAAGGGGATGTCAGTTGAACACACTGAAATCATGGTTGGGCAAAAGTGCGCTAACATTCACAGAAGAAATAGCTACATGTCCAACACAGAACAGAGGCAGCTCAAGAAGGGAACTTGTGACTTGCCATGGTGATTCACCCTTATCTGAAGTGATCGACAAGGCAGTGACTAAACATGTACATAGAGTTTGGGTGGTGGATGAAGAGGGTTTGCTTGTGGGGATTGTGTCTCTCTCAGATGTAATCAGAGTTATAAGGGTTTCTCTGCTAGCAGAGGCTGACCCATCTGGAATTTGATCAAGAGTTATAAGGGATTCTCCAGCACAATAAGGTCCAATATGTTGAGAGGATGGAGCATTTTTGAAATGCTAGTTTCTCTGTTTTTGTAATTTATTCTAGGAAGAAGTTTGAGTGCTTGAGTTAGCAGAATGTGTTTGATATCTACTGAAATGGTACACCAAATGCAGCTTATTATCCTTAGAAATAGTATAACAAAGCAGAATCTGAACGTGTGGTGTAGATTTGGATTTGGATTTGGATTCCATATCAGTAATCTTATGAACTGAACACATGGACATGGACGCGTTTTAGTTTAATATCCACAGCACATTGGGTGGCTTGGAACTTGGAATGTAGCCATAGCTAGCATAGAATAATAATATAGAGATCTTGTTTATTAATCTAAGCAGTTTTCTTCATGTGGCAACGGATTTTTCTTTCTGTATTTTGGCAATTTCTTATTCCATTGGAATAACAGGTGCATAAAATTGACACCCTTGTTTTTCGTGAAATAGAGATTTTAATAACTAACTATTTTAAACACAAATTACTAATATTTGACATAGTAAGTTCTCTTTTTGTTAGCATATTATTCCTGGTTGCCCCTATGCCTTTTTTCTTAAGATCCTTGACGGTCATGATTTATGAAATAATAAGATAATATGATTGAATTCAAATTCTTTAATAAAATATAGGATTTGAATTTTCTTATGTAAGAGGATTATTTTTCATGTGAGCTATTGAATGGGACATGGACAAAGGGCGGAGAGGGAGGGCAAGCTTCTTGACCCTTGGATCTAACATGCTCTAGATCCAAGTCCTAATATATGTATTGTATAAATTTCGTGTAATTATAAGTAACTACATAACGTTTATTTATTCAAATTCTTGTCATATAATACATGTTAGACGATTAAGATTTTTTTAAAAAATTTATTTTATTATATATGTAAAAAAACCTCTTATTAAATTGTGACTGTCTATAACATCACATTCAATTAAAAATATATGTATGCTTCACTTTTCCTTCCCCAAAAAACACACAACTAAAGTCATCAAGGTTATGGGTCTTTTTTACTAAAGTACTCTTTTTTGTCACTAAACCTCTTCCATTTATTTGATGGGAATATATACAAATAAAACTAAACAAAACATTACAGTACATCCAAAAACTCAAATAGAAGCACAGAAATAACAAGACACAAGGACATGTTCTCTTTGCTATTTCCTATGATCACTTTCATTTCACCAAGATAGTTTTTGTCCTAAACCAATTTGGTGAAAATAATGCCTTGAAACACACTCAATTATTTTATTTTGACCGGCCTCCATTCAGTTTTATTTTATATAAACGTGTAATATTTTATTTTAATAAAAATTAACATAATATCATTTCCGATTCCAATAACAAAAATAACTGTGGACCATCAGAGTTGGGAAAGGTTTGGATGGACGCGCCACTGACTCATTTAGCTTCTGCCAAGATTCGATAATCTTCCAATCCCTTCTCTCTCCAGCTTCTGCATGCACAAATAGCTAAGCGCTTTCAACCGGTAAGGCATAATCACATCCACGTGAGCCCCCCACTTTTGACCCTTTACGATTTTTCAATAATAATCGGAGACCTGCGAACTAATTTTCCACCCAATCTTTGGTAACTCCGCCATTTCCAACTCCTTCCTGATTTATATCATTCACGCTCTTCTTGTATAATGGTATTCCCAGTTACATTCTTCAATGGCCATTAACGGAGGCGACGCCGCCTCTCCTCCCGGTAGCGCCGACCCATTCTCAACAATCACAGCTACAACTACAACAACAACCGTCAAGCACAGGCACAGACACAAAACGGAAGCTGCTAACGGCGTTAAGGGAGATCAGGGTGGTGGGGGCATGGCGAAGAAGACTCTGTATACTCGGGCCTCGTTCATGAAATGGACGACCGCCGACGCGGTATACGTAGCTAGATACCATTGGATACCCTGCTTGTTTGCTCTGGGACTGCTCTTCTTCATGGCCGTGGAGTACACGCTCCTCATGGTGCCGTCGTCATCGCAGCCGTTCGATTTGGGCTTCGTGGCCACTCGACCCCTTCATCGCATCCTACAGTCGTGGCCTGAGCTCAACACGCTTTTGGCTGGCCTTAACACGGTATGTTGTTTCCCCTTTCTTGCAGCGCCGTTTTCAGATCTGAATGAATGGTCTGATTTTGCCATCTTCACCCCGTCCACGGGTAAAACGACATCTTAGAATCAAAATGAACATTCAATTGTTGGGTGGGTGGTTAATGAAATTGGATTTTGGACTTATGGGTTTTACTTCTCTTACTCTGTTTCTTTGTTGGTACACAAAATCGATTCTGTTAGACCAAATTGCAAACGGATTCGTACCAAAATCTGATCTTTTAATGATCTCTGCATTTATGACTATTTACATGGTTTAGGTGTTTGTTGGAATGCAAACAAGTTATATCTTATGGACATGGCTAATTGAAGGACGCCCAAGAGCCACAATTTCAGCACTCTTCATGTTCACATGCCGTGGGATTCTGGGCTACTCCACCCAGCTCCCATTACCTCAGGTGGGTGACCACTAACCATTAAACTAAAGTTTGTATTTTTGTTTTTTATGGGTTCTTAATAAAGATTAATTAACTTTAATTACATGATGAGTTTGTCAATGAGATGGGTTTGGTTGGTTAATTTGAATAGGGGTTTCTGGGTTCTGGGGCGGACTTTCCAGTTGGGAACGTCTCATTCTTTCTGTTCTTCTCGGGGCATGTGGCGGGGTCGGTGATTGCGTCGCTGGACATGAGGAGGATGCAAAGGTGGGAGCTGGCGTGGACTTTTGATGTGTTTAATGCGCTACAGGCAGTGAGGTTGCTGGGAACCAGAGGCCATTATACAATAGATTTGGCTGTTGGGGTCGGTGCTGGCATTCTTTTTGATTCTTTAGCTGGCAAATACGAAGAAAGCAAGAGGATAACAGCTGTTGCTGTCACCACCAGTTCTGCCACTGGGGAGGCTCTATTAGCTAAACAAAATGGATATAGCTAGAAAAGAAAAAGAAAAGATAGCAGAAAAGTGCATATGGAAGCCAGGAGAAAAGAAGGGTAATGAGAGGTGATGCTTTTCAAATTAGTGCACTAGTTAGAAACGACTAAAGAGAAAAAAGGGAAGAATGTGAACTGTAAAGAGAAAACAAAAAAGAATGACATCAATCGACTGACTCACTCTTTGTAATTTGATTCAATGTTATTGAATTTGCAATTTTCCACCCTTGCTTTTGGGGAGAATGGGTCATTTGTTTTGGTGTATTTTGGTTTAACTTCTTGCTCTATTTGGCCATTTACTTTTTCGTAACGCTCAAGGGTTGCACCCGCCACCTTTATGGTTTGGAAGATCATGCGTGTTAGAGGGGTTGATGGTAACATCAAATTATAATATATTAGCCAGGGGTCAAAAGAAGGCGTCAAACTAGAGTGTCAGAAGAATAGAATAGAAAAGGAGGACAACTATGCATATTTGAATTCACAAGTATGTGCATGGAATACCAAGATTGGATTTTTAAACATCTTGACTTGAAACTTGTGTTTTGGTTACCGTTTGTCTTATATATTAAGGTCTTTTTACATGTTAGAAGAATGGAAAGTGGGAAAAAAATTGAAGAGGAAAGAGTGAAGAGGTCAAATTTAGAGCACAAACGCGTTCCTCATAATTGACTAAATTGCTCAATTGATATGCGTTGAACTCCACAAGAGGTGAAGGTTTGAAGAGTTAATGCACATGCACTCATTTTGGGCCGCATGCTTTAGTTTGCCCTAGTGGAGGTACCAAGTTTTGAACAAGATAATGTTTAAAATAAGCAAAAGAATAAGAAGAAAAAGATTAAGTAGAAAAAAAAATAAATTTAAACAATTGTATTTATATGATGCTAATTTTTATTTTTATTGTCTCCTTTTTTTCTTTCATTTTCTAAACAGAGATGAATTCTCATACATTAGTTATTTGGCATAGACTGATCATATTTTAAAATTTTGATATAATAAAGAGAATGAAGTAGGAATTAAACCACAATAAGGTTTGCAAGTAATTGCAATCATATCTGCTATATTGAGGCAGGGAGCAGCTTTTGCCATTATGTTGTGCTAAGAGTGGAATTTACAATGCCCTATATACTTGAGAGCAACATTAAGTATGATTGAAATAAATCTGTATATGCTGTATATTGCTATTCCCCAGACTCAGAACCCAAGTCCAAGGCACATGTTCCATCATCTACATTGGCTAATGGGTTGTACAAGGGCGAGCCAGGATCTGTGCATCCAATAACCAAATCCAGATTGCACCTGTCACCCTGCAGAGACGTTTCATCGAACATTCAGAAACTGGCAGCATTCCTGATTCTAATGAACTAAAGAGTAAAGACATTAAAGATTTGAAGAATGCGCTTACTCCTTCCTTTGACAGATTTCCAATAATAGCACATCTGGTAACTACTATATTTGTGTCTGGGAATATTACTTTCTCACAGGCACCTTCTTTGCTCAGTTCATCTGCCAAGCCCTATGATAAGAACATAACATCCAGTTTAGCCTTTTAGGATGATCTCGACCATGTGCTCAAACAGATTCCATTTTCCATAATATGAAGGGTGCATATCATACATTTATGTACTATTAATTTTCGGATATAGAAATGCCTCAGTCAAAAGCAAAAATGTGCATTTGATTATTAAGCTACCGTAGTAGAGTTGATTCAGACAGTCAAAGGTGTGCCCTTTCACCTCATTAAAGAAGTCAATTGGCTTGTTTCGCCAAGGCTTGGGGACTTGAAACTGCAACCTATAGGGGCCATCCCAGTCAATTCCATTTGTAAAGGAGAAGATCAAGTTCATAGCTGCAAACAACAGAAGTTGATGAGAAGACATTCAATTAATGCTGTTATCAGAAAAATATGTTGAGAAACAAGTGTACCATGCTTAGGAATGCATATTTGGATTGTGTATATTGGAGAATCAGCTCTGCCTCGATCTTTCCTGAGCATTGCCCTTGGTTCACCACCACACATAATTGGCTGGTTAAAACCACCTGAAAGAGTGGAACTTGAATTTAATGGAAAAACATGACCAGCAAAATGAAGAAGAAGACACAACAGTTCTAAATATTGAAACTATTTTTTGTTTCACGATGACTGCATATCATTTGCCTTAAAAATACTGTGGATAATGACCTTTGTGGGACAACTAAGGGACATCACAGGAATTACCATTAAAAGCAATACCAAACTCTTCGTTAGGGGTAAGCCGAGCTGCGGCTGGATTATAGAAAAGCTTTAGCTTTTCTCCCTGCCAAAATTTGTAAGAGCATTTAATAGATAAGTAACTCCCAATGAATTGAACTCTATGAAGTAACTTCATACTTACTGAAGTAGGAGGAAGACCATTCATGGTTTTCCAGTAGACAGGGGCCGTCCCAAGTTCAAACATAGCCCATGAAGGAAGCTTGTACCTAAAAACCATAATAGTAGAAATTGTAAGGTTCCACAAAAATAACTCAGTTCTTAGACACAAGAACACTGTAACTTGAACCCCATCCCTCTATCAAACAGATTCAAACATTACTCAAATTTCCATTATAGATATAATGCCTTTCCTATGGAGCAAGAGAAAGCACATGCCTATAAAAATCACAAAGTATTTTATGTCAGGTAACCCAACAACTGCAAACTACACACACAAAGAAAATGGTATTAAGTGGGAATTCATACTCTTGAATTTCCTCGGTTGGAGCTGCCACAACAGCAGTAGCACTGATTTTTCTGCTGACTTTTACCATTCTTTTCTTCGTTGGATAACAAGAGGTTAATGAAACATTGAGAAAATTGATGGCTGCATCAGTAATGATAAAACTATTACAATATGAAATATCCTAGACTAATTTAGTTCTTCTTATATGCATATGGGAAACAAGTTATTCTTTTTCCTAGTGAAACTAAATTTAAGTGTCGCTCAGCCATGTAAGGATCTGACTGGTAAAATATTGTGTAAGGTGCGATTAGTCGGCATAAGTAAAAAAAAAAAATTAAATCATGGATTCATGTTTATGATTTTTCCTAATTTATACCAATCAATCTCACGTAACTTCCTTCCCAGCTGAATTCTACATCAACCTGTCTAGGAAAAACTTTCTACACAAAGAAGCAACTAAATGAAATCAAGATTCAAAGATAAACAGCGCAAAGAAGATTAGAAAGACTGACCAAGCGAGTTAGAAATGCTACTTGAGACCGACCGCTTGGCCAAGAAGGTTTGCGTGGAAGATGCAAAGATTGACCCATTCGTTGCTGCCATGTATTAACTTTTCTGGTGCCTACTACTATCACTTATGGGTGAAGGCAGGGGAGGAGAGGGAAGAGAGAATGATTGTAGCTTAATCTACTAACTGGGCTTGTTTATAGATACAGTGGAAAGATATTGATATTTTCAGTGTGTGTGTGAAAGGGAGAAATAGCAGATAGAGTAGTAGCCCTCAGAGCAAAGTTTGGAGAAAATATCAAAAGATGTCATAATACAGACAAAGGCATAGACAGGGTTTATCTGAGAATCAAAAATATCTGGACCATATTTCGCCAATCTCGTTCTATACGCAACTCTTGGGCCAAAACCCTTCCCGGGTTCGCCGCCTTATCTGCTCTTCTCTCTCTTTCCACTTTCTTTCCCTTTAGCCCACACTTCCAAATGAAAACTACCACAAGCGGCTAACTTACACACTGCTACTTGCGCATCACTATCAACCCACCAACCTATATACCCAAAATCCATCGAACACATTTGAGGCCTCATTTCTCCCTGACGCGAACCTCAAACACGGGAAAACAGAGGTTTTCTTCCATGGCTTTGATCACCTCACAGCCCAAAAACCCCATTCTCCGTCACTCTACCACCGTTCACCGCACAATCCCTCGGCTAGATAGGACCGTAGCTGGTCTAGGGTCGTTCTCTCACAATGCTAAGACACTTAAAGTTGGTAACTTCAGTTCAAATTCTGACAAACTTTTCCTGAAAACAAACCCCTTCAGCTATCTGCCTAAGAAGCAGAAAAGAAAGTTGCCAATAAAAGCCAATGCAGCATTGACAGAAGCATTGGAGCCAGAGCAGGAGCCTCTGAAGTACAGGAGGATTTTGTTATCAGACGTGGTGGTGAAGCGAAAGAGAAGAGTACCTTTTGGAAGAAAATGGAATTCATTGGATGTGGGCACTGCTGGTGTTGTATTGGCCATGCATGTCCTTAGTCTCTTCGCGCCATTCCAATTCAACTGGGGAGCTTTCTGCGTGGCCATGGCTCTGTATGTTGTGACGGGTCTTTTTGGTATTACACTATCTTTCCACAGGAATCTTTCACACCGGAGTTTCAAGCTTCCGAAGTGGCTTGAATATCTCTTTGCCTACTGTGGAGTTCTTGCTCTTCAGGTGGAATTTGATTATCAAATCTTTCTTCTTCTTCTTCTTTATTTTCAATTTTCCACGTCTTTATTTATGGTTCTTTATTGAATTTTGGCTGAATAGAGAAAAAATCATTCTGCATTCTATTTTGAGTTCTGCAGGGAAACCCAATTGATTGGGTGAGCACACATAGGTACCACCACCAGTTCAGTGATTCTGAGAGAGACCCACATAGCCCCACTGAAGGATTCTGGTTCAGTCATATGAGTTGGCTACTTGATACCAATTCTGTGATTGAAAGGGTATGAATATCTCGTCTCTGTTTCTCTCTTCTTGACAGCCAGACAATCATAAGCCACTTGCAAATGTTTTGGGATATGTGCAGTGCGGAGAACCAAACAATGTTGGTGATTTAGAGAAACAACCCTTTTATAGATTCCTCCGAACCACTTACATTGTCCATCCTCTTGCTTTGGGAAGTCTTCTTTATGCCATGGGAGGATTTCCCTTCCTTGTTTGGGGAATGGTAAGGAAAATCTTTTCATTTACTCCTTTTCCTTAAAGTTTAGCCTCTTCCCTCTGAATTGATTGGCCAGAAGTAGAATTGAAAAGAGAGAAAATTTGCATGCCAATTTGCTTTTTCCTACTTATTTTGTAAGCTATCAAGGAGCCTCATTTTCTGAACTATGGTAAATGGAAATTGGTTACAAATTTACAATAACGCAGGGTGTGAGAATTATTTGGGTATACCACATCACTTGGCTAGTAAACTCAGCTTGCCATGTCTGGGGTAAGCAGGCCTGGGATACCAAGGATTTATCCAGAAATAATTGGTAATATACCTTTAGTATGTCTACAGAATTTCATCAAATTGAGTCAACAAATTATTCTAAGTCCAGTATAAAATTTGACAGGTGGGTGGCGTTGCTTGCCTTTGGTGAGGGTTGGCACAATAACCACCATGCCTTTGAGTACTCAGCTCGGCATGGCCTAGAATGGTGGCAACTGGATATGACATGGTACGTAGTGAGATTTCTGCAAGCTATTGGGTTGGCAACTGATGTGAAGTTACCCACAGAGATTCAGAAACAAAGAATGGTATTGAAGAATTAGCCAAATGATACATAAGAATTTGTGTTCAGAAGAATGAGGAAAACTAAGGAAGTTTGAAAGAGTCACTTTCTTTAAGGTGTTGTTACTTTCAGCCCCCGTGAGCAATGAGTGTTGGATTTGACTATGTATATTAGGGGACTGACATATAGTATAAAACTAAACAAGATTCCACTTTACTGTTTCTCTTTTCTTATCTTGTTTATGCCCCACCCTCCTTTCTTCTTCCCTTCAAATTGTGATAACACGTTTTATCAAACAACGTGATACACATTGTTAGGAGAAAGCCACCATATTTCGAGATTCAGATTGATCACTGCATGAAAAACTAAACACAAATTCTGTGGTTCTAAAGCGATTGGTCTCTCCCACCTATAAAGCAGCACATTTCAAAAGGAATTGTGTTATTGGACACACGTTTATGTTCATGTCAGTGTTTGGAAGTTTGACCCAAACTACAAAAAGTAGAATTGACATGTTTTTGTTCTTTGTTAATATAACAGTGAGTGCGGCACTCATGCTGTTTTACACATGATTTTTTCAGATTATGCCGTCCACCTTTCATTTTGTTTATTTGAGGTTATCTGCTATCACCGTCCAGCTTGCTTCATTTTTTCAGATTATGTGTTAAACGCGAGAGAGGTTGATGGTCAATCTAATTCTAAACATGCATCAAATACGTTGGTCGTTCAGAATTCTTAATATTTTCTCCACCACCAATCCTCTAAACGAGGGAAAGAGTAAGAAACCAGAGCAGGATCAACTGCTTTTGTTTCTTTCCATCTTCATCTTCTGATTCCTTTTTAAAATCTTCTGTTTAGTTTAAAGGATTTCATGCAAAATTCATTAAGATGGTTTTTGGGAACCAAACAAAAAAGTTAATTTTCTCGACAGAAGAAAAGAATCATGCTGGGTATGAGCAGAAAATAAGTGGAATTTCAACACTATGATCAGATGATCTCAAGATTTTGAGCTACAAACAAAAGAGTCATCAAATACTGATAGATATGAACAGAAGCACACTGCAGAACCTTGCCTCATTATTTATACTACTTGGTAATGGTAGAAATAATAATAGTAGGAGAAGAATGATACTACTTAATTACACAATAACTCGTTTAATCAAGTTTTACACACTTATACATATAGATCAATATGAATTAAAATAAGAAAAAAAATATCATCTAGATAAAGTTATTTCTACAATTGTGAATACAAGATCGCATAGGCAGCATTACTAAGAAGAAATGGATAAAGAATACTGAAATTTGGGCCTATTTTGGGCTTCTGGTTATAGGCCCATTTTAGTCATGGCCAATGTTTTATAATGAGCCTTGGTCCAATTTTTATGATCCATCATTATGTTTGCCCATAATGGTTTAAACTTTGAATTCTTGGCACATCTTCATCCTTAACTTATTTTCAGTTAGATTTTGATCATGATTTGTATTATAGGTCTAATTTTTGCTATATATTTTTTAACTTAGATTTAGTTATAATTTTTCATTCTATATATATTTTACTAAGGACTTGTTATGTTACAGCCCCAAAAATAGGACTGTTGCATAGCTTCCGGCATCCAAATTTGATGTTTTTTTAATTTTTAATTTTTTTTAATATTAATTAATTATTGTCTATGTCATATAATTTTTTAGAAATTTTTTTAAAATATTTTAAAATTTTTTTACATCTTTTATACACTATTCATCTATAATTTTTTTGACATTATTCATCCATAAAAAAAATATTTTTTAAAAATACAAAAACGTTTTAAAAAATCTTTAAAAATAATTAAAAAAATATATATCTAAGCTACCGCCCCAAAGTGAGGCGGTAGCTTAGAATTGCCCATTTTACTATGAGTGTTAGTTAGAACCAACCCACCTCGCCAAGGATTAGCTCGTCAAAAGTCATTTTCTTAAAGAAAATTTTAAAATTTAACTTGACCTTAACCTTATACAATTACAAGATTAAATGAGTTTTAATGGGTTAGTACATATAAAAATTATAAAATATTATAAAATTTCATAATCAAACAAACCTAAACTATCAATCAATCATTATCAATAATTATATAAAATAGAACATTATCAATCCATCATAGACTTAATATTCACAAAAACTTAATCTTCACAAAGATAATAGCATAAAATTAAAACTAAAATAATTAATTAATCATATTTGATAATTATATTTGAATATTGCTTAGATAAATTTGGTGCAATTTAAGTTATTATCTTCTTCATTATCTACAAAGTATAGAAACTTAGAAAGTAAAAATTAAAAAAAATTAATTTAAGTGTAAAATATATATGTAAATATATATATATATATTTGATAAGTCAAACTAAAAATAATCATGATTTTTTATAATAATTTTTTAATTCAAAACTCGAGTTGGCTTGCTATACTCAACTCTAATGGATACCCTAACAAGAGGTTTCAAAATATTTATGAAAACCAAGTCTAAATTTGTAATGTTCTCATATATTTCGATTTATTAACAAGTACTTTCTAAGAAAATGTAGAAAAAGTAGGTAAGCAATTACAAAACTAACAACCTCGAGCATTGAAACCACAATTAATTTTTATTACCACGTTGTACCAATTATATGGGAATTAATACAATAAAAGAGGGGCGAAGAGCACATTTGGGATTTCGAAGGCATAAGAGAATGAAACAGTAATGATAGGGAGACAGACAAAGTTGTTTGTTGGAATTGAATACAGAGGGCAGAGTAAATAAGCACGGGAGATGATACCAAAAAGCACAATCATCAACTCTATGGACTAATGCTTAATTATTTTAGTTATTGGTATCATCGCCTTCAAAAGTGCTTCCTTTAAACTAATATAAGCAATTTTCAGTTGCTTACGTCAATACAAAGCATGCTTCCCTTAGTTTATATATGCATTAAAACCATATTCTCATAATTAATAACTTATACTACCATATGATTTTTCCTTGTTATATATGAACACTTTGACATGACTTGATTATGATGATGATCCATTATGAGCAAAAGGCAATTTCATTGAAAATATGAAATTTAGATTTTAGTGAACTGAATGGAGTACACTTATGTAAATCGCAATCGACTATTTACTTTTAGATGATTATAATATAATTTATTTTGTATATATGTAATTAAATTTTTTTGATTATATGTAATAAAAAAATCATGTATTTTGATTAGTGAAAAGACAACCATAATTTAATTACATCCCATTTAATTGTTGGGATTCGGACCAAAATGTGTATATGAGTATAAGTTATTGTACAAGGATTACCAAAATTTGTAGTTGTACATCATAGTGGATAAAAATTAAAGAATTGATTAGGTAATTAAGTAGTTTGGTTACGTCATTATAAAGAGAATAACTCAAGTACAACAATAGTATTGTATTATCACAATTTAAATTGTACTACATGGCGTTTATTTTGTATTTTTGAATAAAAAATAGTTATTTCGTTTTAAATTATTTATTATTTTAAAATTTTTATTTTGTTTTAAATTATCTGTTATTTTATATTATTAATAAGATATTAATTATTATTATTTTAATATTATTTTTATTTATTGTTATTTTTAATAAAATAATAAAAAATATTTAAATTAATTTTAATAAGAATAATTTAGTTAAATATAATTATTTTTTATTATAATTAAGATTATTTAATAATTTTTTATATCATTTATTTAAATAGTAAATAATTTAAAATAAAAACAATATCTCGCGTTACAACGAGTTACGGTAATACCTATGTTCATTCAATTACAAGGCATGCCTTTCATTTCAAGCCAGGATTTCGAGGGAAACTATAAACAAATTGACATGCTTCATATTCTAATTGAACAAAGTTAAGTACGCGTTTAACCCATAACCTCGATTAGGTTGCATTCCCACTTTGTACGGTTAAAGTCTATTTTTAACGGTTCTATGTGTGAATACAAGTATGCACATAAAATATTGCATTTTTATTTCAATCTTTCTTATATATCAAGTAATAATCATATATATCATTACTGTTGGATCAAAGGAAATGGAGTTGATACTTTTGTTGAGTTATAATAGTAGCATTACCTATAATTTTGTGCTTCATTCTGTGGGTGGGTGGCTGTTAGCAAGGTAAATGGTGCAGTCGGCCATCATCATCCAGCCTTTTGAAAAGTCTTCTGATCATGCTCTGTTTTCAGCCTCCTCCCCCGATATTCAAGTTTCAGAAACAGACAAAAATAGTAAGCGTCTCTAGTCTGCCACGTTCCCAACTCACCCTAAACTTTTCATCACCATCACCACCTGTCCCTCACCGCCTTGTTTATCGGGCGCTACCCTCTGCTCTCACTCTGCACCTTCCCACTCCCCCCACTTCAATGCACGCTTCTTTTTACCATTTTTTCTCGAGAAAGTGAAAAAAGGTGAAAGAGAGTGTGTCTTTGCAAAAGACCCAGAGCCGAGTAGGTTTTCAATTTCTATGAGAGTGGAAAAGGGGTGTTCTTTGGATTGTATTTTAATGGAGTCGTGGGGGGTAACTGACAAGTTACCGGCTGCAAGCAGTCGTCGGGGGAGGATTGAAAACGGCAGAAACCTGCAACAGGTAGAAGCAAACGCACGCGAGGTGACCGGGTACGGAGACAGCAGGTCACCGTCTCTTCTCTTACCTCCTCCAACACTGGTCCGGTAGATACCCAGCATTCACCTCGATAAACCCCATCACTGGCACGCCCACCCCTTTTAGGCTTTTACCATTCTTAATTTCCCTCCCTCTTTTCATTTCTCTTTAACATATAATTATTCAATTCTTAAGCAATCTTTGGTCTCTTATAATTTTCTTTTCTTTCCATTAGATGATGAGTATGCAAATGTAATTCTCTTTCATGTATTAACTTTGAAATTCAAGGGGAACTGCACGCGCAGAGTAAAGTGTGTGAGAAGAATGTTACCAAGGTAATTGTTCTTTAATTCATTAGTTGCAGTAAAAGTTTTATGAATGAATTAATGGACGGGGTTCAGAATTTGGATGTTTATATCATTCTCTCTCATATCTTGAGTTTACCCTACAGTCCATGGCCACTCCCACCACCTTGTTTAAATACCTTTCCCCCGACAACAATAGAACCCACAAGTCAAAACCCTAAACCCAAACAACCAAAGCAAAGAAATCTCCTTGTTAGAGTTCTCTCTCAAAACTTGCAACTAATTTTGTCGTGGTCGAGTTTTCTCCAAGGCTGCCAAAACGGGTCTCCCTCTGTGGATGCTTGGGCTGGGAGCGGACCGCTTGTGGGCCGACATGAACCGCCTCCTCGCCTTCCTCTTCCACCAGGTCTTCTTAATCTCTTCTAACTTCTCTTTCACTGTTCTTTCCAACGTTATTTCACTCTTCCACCATCTAACGTTTAACGTTACGTACGTTATGGGCATGATCATTCATGATTTACAATGCTGATTTTAGTATGTTTGTTCAGGGAGTGTTGGATGAGCAATTCTTGCAGCTTCAGCAGCTTCAGGATCAGACCTCTCCCAACTTCGTCTCCGAGGTTGTCAACATTTATTTCCACGAGTCCGAGAAGCTACTCAGAAATCTCAGAGGATTGCTGTAACTTACTTCATTTATCTTCTTCCTTCTATCATCTCTTTTGCGTTTTCAATTTGAATTCTCTTCTATTGTATATTAATTAAAATGGGTGTGATCTGATGGGACTGCACTACCGCAGGATGGATAGGGAGTTCTCGGACTACAAGAAAATGGGAATCCATTTGAATCAGTTCATGGGAAGCAGCTCCAGTATTGGAGCCAACAGAGTCAGAAACGTCTGCGTCGCGTTTCGTGCTGCTACTGACCAGAACAACCGTGGGGGGTGGGTGCCTCTCCCTCTATATTTATGTTATTCCTGCCCTTTTCCCTGCAACCCTCCACCGCCACCTTTTCCACTTCTCACAAACAATTACACTTTTTTATTCATTTTATAAATTAAGTTCTACAGTGGCTAATTAACCTGTGTGTATTAAATTTAATTCCATCTGGGTTTCAGATGCTTGCGAGCTTTGGAGATGCTAGAGCATGAATACTGCTATCTCAAGAACAAATTACATGAACTATTCCAAGTAATTAAAATGGCTTCCAACTACTAAGCTAGCTAGCTATATATCTGCAACATTTGTTAATCAAGTACTTCTATTATATATTTTTATTTATGAAAGATCTAATTGAAGATACTATAAATGGTAATGCAGATAGAGCAGGAACGTGCATTGGCAGCAGGAGTGAGGTACCCGGTGCAGAGTTAAAGTAGATGATATCGATATCTTGAGGATTATTTTCTTGTGGTTATGTAAGGCTAAGGTACCTCTTTCCAGTTTTGGAAAAACCAAGCTATAACACAGCTTTTGTACTTTGTGAAGTAGGAATAGTAAAAGGGACCTTTGCTCTGGGCTTTGGACTCTAATGTACGTTGTGGCTTCACGCTGTTCTTTAGCATGCTTGGCTGTAGCCTGTAAACCTGGAATGCAAATGAATGAAATCTAGTGAAAGTTGGTAGCACTTTGATGTTTACCAAGTTTCAGAAAATTAATGTCAGTCTATCCAGTTCCATTCAAAATTTAAACTTCAAAGCCAAATAATAAGCAGGAAGAATGGGTTCTCGTTTTCAGTAGAATGACGACATGAAATAACATCACTCTGTCAAAACTATTCAGTACAGATTCTTCTTCAGAGCACTGATTAATTATCTCATTTATTTTACCAAAGGCGTTTTGATGTTGACACCGATAGTCAAATTGTTGCCAAAATTCAACAATGAATTGAAGCCAAAGTCTTTCTGGCTGTGGTGGTCACTGTAACACTGAACCAACGTCTAGTCTAACTCATATACAGTGGGGAACTTGGAAGTTGGAACTATGTACAGCCTAAATTTACGGCTGAAAGAGACAATTAGGTTAGGCTTATATAATGAATATTTCACTTCTGCTTATTAACTAAATTTAATGAAGAATAATCTCAATTTAATATTTCTTATGAAACCATAACCTAATTGTCTTTTTCTTAATTTTCCATGGCTAACGTAAACAAAGCCCTTTACAGTAATAAATAGATAATAAGATTGGAAGATTATTAATTGTCAATACAGTATTTAAAATTTTTCGTATTATACTTTTCACACACCTTGCGTTTGCATATGTTATTTTAATGAAATCCTTTTATTATTGCATGTGAAATCAAATACAAACTTAAGTAAATCGTGTTTATACAAATAGCAATGTACGTAGCATTATCTTTATAATTGTATATATATCACAATATTTCAGTACACATCTTTTCTATATGATCAAATAACTTTTCTTAAATGTTCTCTTGATTTTAATGTTTTTTGGAGATTCATTAATTCTATGTCTGTAATTAAGGTAATTCTAGTTAAGCTCTTGTATTATTAGATATATTAATATAACATATTATATTTAATTTAAGTAATTAAGGGCTCGTTTATATATATATTAAAGGTAATTTTTTTTAAGTTAAAATTTTAGCTATAAAAAAAATACTTGTGACAGATAAAAAAGAAAAGGGTTGAAAGCGGAAAGAATAGCCCATGTTCCACTCCCAATTGTCAAGCAATGACTACACAAAATAACCACGAACATTGCAACCATCTTGCCTGTGTCGGATTAACATTGTATTAGAAATGTTGCAGACCCCAGAAGAAGGTGCTCAAATATGCAGAAATTAATATAAGGACTTGGTATTTGATACCTGATAGCAGCAGATAGGTTTGAGAGACAGTCGTATGAAAACTTAGGAGGTTTTTTTAAATTACATCTAAATATATTAATATATTTAGATTTTATTTATTTTTCTTCTTCTATTTTTAAAGTTTGTTTTTATATTTTTGAATTTTGTTTTGAATTTATTTACATTTTCTTTAATTTCCTTATATTTTTTAAGTATTGCGTTTTAATTATTTCTTTTTGAATTTTTTTCTTAAATTATTTTGATTCTTTTCTTAAAATAAAAAAATTCAAATACACCAATTGATCTAAATATAACTTAAGAAACTTATTCTCTTATCGTCGTTTAAAGTCTTTTCTAAGGTGGTGAAAGTTCCGTTTGGGTCATTCATTCCTGCCATAATAAATTTAAACAACGTGAAAACTTTTCTGAATGCTTGAGATTAGCTTCTAACCACAGACTACTCACCATTCTCTCTTATAATCACTGGGGTGTTCCCATACTTGTTCTTCACAAATTTTACCAACTTTTGGATGCCCCATGGGACAATGTGCAGCCAACGAAAATGTGTGAAGAACAAGTATGATCACTGTCATTTTTTAATAAAAATTTATAAATAAAAATATCTTATTAAAAATATTTGTTAATTACTACATTTAAATATAAAATCGTTTTCATTTATAATAAAAATCATTTTAATTAAATGTGCTTAGCTTGTTATTCTACAATAATCTCATAAATTAAGTTGTATGATTATAGCCACATAAAGAGTATGTGGGTCTTGCACTCATAGAGTGTGTGTGAGACTCATTCCTATGCGCATGTAAGATTTACATACCTTATATGTCAGCTATATGACTTATGTCTTGCATCCTAGAATGGGAAGTTAATAACAGTCTAAATTAAATTTAGAAGTGTGCACGGTTCGGTTTGGTTCGATTGCGAACCAAATTAAATACTGAATTGATCAAATATAAATGATTCAATTCGGTTATTTAATTTTTTTGGTTAAAAACCTAACCAAATTGAATTATTGTTTAGTCGTGTATAGTTCGATTATGATACTATTTAATCGAATTAAATTGCCTAATATTTGATTTAGTTTTTTTTAATTTGATTCGATTTGATCGAATTAATATTTTAATTGACTCGATTACACACTATAATTAAACTATCTTCTTTGAAATTTTTTGTTTTGAGTCCATTGAAACGGTCCAACAGATAGCAACGGGTAGAATATGAGGCATCAGGGTAAAGGAAGAAAGCCCAGCGTGTAGACCCATAATGAACCAACTACCTACCGGATTTGGATCCCATAAAGTCAGGAGTGATTTCATGAAATCTAGTTGGATCATAACCGTCCAATATAAATTGAATGGTTAGGATTTAATGAATATATTTTTTTAATTTTTTATATGGTACATCTTTTAAGAAACTTTTTTAAAAAAAATAAATACAGTACATCTTGATCATTCAATTTGTGTTGAATGGCCAAAATGCCTTCAATTGAACCCAATGACTTCACCGAATCCAAATCCCTACCCAGGGGGGATATTTTCTTCTCACTCTTAAATCTTAATCTCACCATTAATATTGTTAATTAATGATAATATCTAAAGACACATGTTGATGTAATGATGTGGCAAGTTTTGGTCCACAATCTAATGTGGATAACTGGTGATGATTTGCCACAAAGTTACTTTTGTGGAGAAGCCTTTGCCGAAAGCTTTTCCATTTTCAACGTTATTATGTTATATTCCTATCCTTGCGTGATGACTTAAAGCCCTTAAAGTCCAAATGGGGAGGATAGGGCTTATCAGCGCCCATTTTCCTGAGAAAGACGGAAGCTTTGATATCATATATTAGAGGGCTGCCATTTCTACCCTACCATTTGAATTTAGGGTTGGATTTGACAGCTACTATGGCGTTACTATTGGATTCTTGGGGATGGGAACGGACCCTTCTTCCCAAGATTTAGATTCTGTAATGTTAATATGATTTTTTCTTTTAATATTATTTTGATCTTGCATTTGTTTTAAATGATTAAGATAAAATTTGAGTGGCAAAAAAATATATTTTAATTGTTTAAAGTGATTAAATAATTTAGATTAAGAAAAAAAGATAGATTATATTAATACTAACATTTCTGAATTTTTATCCATCCCAACCTCATGTCTCTATTTTCTTTATATATTCTTACACATAAATATAAATAAGGCTTAATTACATTTTTTATTTCTTAAATTTATTAATGTTATAGTTTTGATTTTTTAATTTCATCATGACTAATATAATCTCTCTAATTTCTTCAAAATTATAACAAAGTTACAATTTTAGTCTCCTTAACTTTATCCTGAAAGATCAAAATTGTAATTTTGATAAAAATAGATGAACTATATTATTCAAGATAAAATTAGATGGATTAAAATTATAACTTTGATAAATTAAGAGAACCACAAATGTAATTAAGCCTATAAATAGGTAATAAATAGATTCATTTAAATAAATATCTCCAATAATTTAATTAAAGTTTATTAATTCTTACATACATCTTAAATGGAATTTTTATTATTTTTTTTGGACTTATTTCTATGAGTTCCTACAACATAATACTTGTGGTTGTAACAACTTGATAGATTCTAGAAACGTATATATGTCAATGGTATTACAAGGTAAACACTTTAAATCCTCTATCTTCAAACCTACAACCCCTAATCCCAACCAAATCAAACCCTGCTTTCAAAGTTCTCCAGTTCAACCAACCCTTCTTCTTCTTGTATTTTCTTAAAGACTGTTAATATATAATTATGTTTTTTAAACCTAATTTGAGTGTTATAATTAAATTCTTTCTAGTCCTTATTCTGAGGAGCATCTAAGATTCTATTCTATTTTTAATAAGGTTATATTAAAATCGATTTCTAATTTTGGCCAAGTTAGGATGTTGGTTCAGCTGCAAACTAAACTTGGCTTAAAATTGGGGGACAATTCAAATTTCAAACTCCTCTCATATCATATTTTAATTACTGGGTCCCAATATATTGACTCCTCGCCCCAGTAAGCTAATTAGATCAAGATACTTAAAGGATCGGCACATTGACTTTGACATGGATCTCGTAGCATCAACTATCTTAAAGAAAATAAAAATATTTTATATATATTTTTTAGCTTGTGCTTGAGATCGAGTTGGTTTTCGATTTAGATGTAAATTTAGTTATTTTTAATCAATTGTAGTTATTTGCATGTTTATAAATGATTACGATAACTTTGATTACTAAAAAGAGTGTGCTGACAAAAAATTATATTTAATCTAATCGTTAGCTTGTATATAAACAATTATAATTAAAAAATAATTAATTAATTTAAAAAATAACTAAATTCAAGTTGTATTAAATTTATATAAAAAAACTTTAAAATCAAACCAAAATATCTTTGTAACATTAAAAACATAAACCAAACTCAGCCCACAAGTGCGTTTGTGATTTCCCTCGATCTTATTTTCCCCAAATAAAACATCTCTCCCACCCACAACCACAAGTTGAAGCTAGTTGGCTATTCAAATGAGTCAACTCGGTCTCGTTAAAGCCAACTGAGTTATACGTGTCCGAGTGAGAACGAAATACTTATCATCATCGAAATTTTACAACTCCAAAAAAAGCTAAAAGGTCACATCAATCTCTGTAGATTTTTTCCTAAAACTTGTTAGAGATGGCTGCCCTTGGATTTGAATCGTGCGGATCATATTACATATAAATATACCTTATAGTCGTAAGATGGGGGAGCAGGATGGATGATCCATCGTAATCGTAACATGTGGCCCCCACCTTTTTTAAATTACCATTTCTTTTCTGCCCACATTGCCAACCTCACACACAGGTTACATTACAAAGATTAGATAAACAGAGAAAGAGGCAAAAGCAGAGGACACTCTGTAATGCCGTTACAATTATCACGTTACATAAACCTGCACATGTCAATTCCTTAGCAACCGGCCGCTTCCCTCCGTGTGCTTTCTCTTCACTCTCCACTTATATATACCCTTCCTCCCAACCTTTCCCTTTCTTCAATCTCCATCTTCAATTCCAACTTTCCACTTTCAAATCCTCTGACCTTCTCCTTAAGGAATCAACCAATTCAGAATCCGAAAACGTAGCTAACAATGAAAGATGGCTTCGTTGTGCAAGATGGGTATGTCTTCAAAGAGGAAACCCATCTCACTGTTCTCAAAACCTCTCTGTTTTTCCCCGGCGATGGCTTCACCGTGTACGATTGCAACGGTCAACTCGTCTTTCGGGTTGACTCCTACGGACCCGACACTCGCGATAAGGACGAACTCGTTCTCATGGATCCCCACGGCCGTTGTCTCCTCACCGTCCGGCGAAAGGTACGATCTTTTACTTTCACCGCCTTCCTCTGTTTTCCTGTCCTGTCCACTCGCTGAGAGTCCAGTGAGCGAATCAGATTGATCTGTTTCTCTGTATGTGTGGTCCTGGTTATCCGAGTTAACTCTGCGAGTCCTTGAGCTAAATCGTTTTTTACGTTATGTGAGCAGAGGCCGAGTCTGCATCAACGTTGGGAAGGCTTCAAAGGGGAGAGAATGGACGGCGATAAACCGCTCTTCAGTGTGAAGAGATCATCGATCATCGGACGGTCACGGGGGAGCGTGACGGTGGAGGTGTGCGATAACCCAGGGGTGGAGTGCCAGTACCAGATCGAAGGGTGTTTCTCGCAGCGGTGTTGCACGGTTTTCAATGCGATGAAGGAATCAGTGACTGAGATTCGACGCAAAGTGGATCAGACGACCGGCGTTATGCTTGGGAAGGAAGTGTTCACGCTTTGCGTTAAGCCTGGGTTTGATGGGGCTTTTGCCATGGGATTGGTGCTGGTTCTTGATCAGATCAACGGTGATGATTACGTGGATAATGGAACAGAGCCTGCGGTACACCCTACTACAGAGGATTAGGGCACTTTGTGTAAGCCACTAACTAATCTTTGGACTTTGGGAGTGTCCCTTGTGAAGGGAACCTACGTCCCCTTTTTCTCGCTCGTGCCTCTACTCTGTAATTCACAATGCGGTCGCGTAAATTTTCTATCCATAAATATACGCTTAGCTTCGTTATTTATATTTATTGGTGTTCGATAAAATATACACAATGTTTTAAAAACATAAAATAATTAAAGAATTTTAAAAATATTTAAATATATTAATACATTTAGATATAATTTAAAAAATATTTTATTTAAATTAGCTCTTTTTGTGTTGGCTAACTATTGGTTAAGTAAGCTTTTATCATTTGATCTCTTTATTTTATTTCTTCCTTTGGTCTTTTTCTCAAATTTTTATTTTCATTTTTTTTAAAAAAAAGCTCTTTTGCCTTTATTCCCAATTAACGCATGTATCATTATTAAAAGGATATGTGAACTAACCTCTTTTAAATTTTATTTCATACTAATTAGTATTCCTTTAGTTAAACATGTTAAAAAAAAGATTTGATGAAGCCTTTAAATCGTGATCGTTCATATATTTTAGACGGTCATAATCATTCAAAGTATATGAAGAAGGTAACTTGTTGGACCCGTTCCAAGTGTACCAAAGAATTCTTGGTAGTTGCATGCCTAGTTGGTAACAGTGCACAATTTGTGGGGTTAGCTCTCAACTCAAGCTCAAGTATCCTCTCCTGTCTTATTCCTACTAACAAAAGCGGGGCAACACTTGGAAGAAATGACCTATTTGGCATTAATTATAAACATTAATTAAAGATGAAGATAATTAAAAGGTGAATTGTTAAATTAATTAAAAACTATTAATAACGAAAAAGTAGTATGAGAGAAGAATAAGATCACGATGAAATCTTCATGTGAAGCCAGCCAGATTTAAATATAGCTCACTGTGTTGAAGTGATAATCGTTGATTATATTTATATATTATGGTCACAAGCAGCACCCACATGAGGTGGATTGTATATGAGAATGAGACCAACTATATCTGCCAACTGAACTTTTTGAGTATAGTGATTCACAAAAGAAATGTGAAAAATGCTATGATTTTGTTCTTATTTTGTTATTTTAATTTATTAAAGCTGTATCAATGACGGATTCAAAATTATTTAGAGAGAGAGAGAGTAAAAAAATTTTAGTAAAATCTCATGAGAAAATGACGGACCAACAAAAAATAAGGAGAAAATTTCATTATTCTCATTATCACCTATCATTTTTGTTAAATACATTTTTTTATACATTTTAACAAGAATATTGTTTAAATCTAAAGATTGTTTATAAATTATTTAAATTTTTTTACTATTAAATCACATTTAATATTTTTTGCTAAATATATTTTAATTTGATAAATTATGACTAAGAATGTTGATATATATTGTGACATATACTATCACAAATTTAGTTTTGCTCCTGATCAAATATTTGCATACCTTTTTTTAGATTAAATATCAGTTTGAGTTTCTAATCTATTCTTGGCCATTCCTGCTTGTCATGAAATTTTGCTTACTTCCTAACCCATAAATGAGGAGAAAATAGAGGAAGGGGCCTTGATGGAGGAGGGGGGAAGGGGGGACCAAGAAAATGGAGGGGGAAGGGAGGACCAAGAAAATGGAGGAGGGGGCCTTGATGGAGGAGAGGGGAAGGGGGGACCAAGGCCCCCACTTGCATAATTTTACTTGCATAATTTTTACATTGTTTGAGAGTGTTATATATATAGGTTGGGTAACCTTAATTAATGAATTAGTCTTTTGGTTAGTTAAACTCAATTTGTATTAATTTAATCTCAAAGTTGGACCCTCAGGTTTAGGTGCTCAGGACAATCTTTGTGTAAAAGATAATCCGAGAAGCGGGTTTTTTTATATAAAAGGTGATAAGAGACGCGCGAAATGTATTAAATATTTTTTTTTTATACGGAGAGAATTGATGCAAAGTGAATCAAGATGACCACATATGTGAGTTGAATAATCATAGCTAACGTACTAATTTTTAGTTAATGAAGTTCAATTTGTATTCAGCAAGCTTAAAATTTAAAAGATTCCCAAGTTGAG
>JASKGM010000009.1:964602-983015 GCA_034509205.1 Ceratonia siliqua
CAATAATTAGTGACATTTCTTTATTCTAACATAAAAGTAATATATATACACATAAGATTATAATGATAATTGATGAGCTAAACTTATGTTTTTATATAAAAAAATAATTTTTTTTCTCATTTAAATTTAATAAGTCAAAAAGTACTGGGCTAACCCGAAGCCCGGTGAGCTAGTATAAGGCCGGGCTGGGCTGGCATATTCCCAGCCCGAAACAAAACCGGGCCGGCCCAACCCAGCCCGAACATGGTGGCCAGCCCGATGGGCCGAGCCGGGCTGGGTTGGGCCAGCCCGTTTGCCAGCTCTTTAACAGCCCACAGATATTGGCAGCCAAAAAATAGGACGGCCAGAGATAAGTCTCATCCCACCAAGGGATGTGACCACTTCATGAAGCTCTGCTTTTGTGGCCTTCTTCCATTAATGAATATGATATTTTTCAGTAAAAGTAGTGTGTCCCCTCCAGGTGACAACGTCTTATTTCCTCTCCTTTTTTCTGCTATAGTTCGAAAGTCAGGGAAAACAACAAAATATGTCAAATTGATTCATTGCTCCTGAGTCCTGAGAAGTAACACCAAGAAAATGAAAGGTTGCTAACCATTTGTTCACTCCCATCAATAGTCTATATGCACTAATGAGTACAGTGGAAATATCAACTCTGAAAGTTCTAAAGAAGACTAATGAGTAATGATTAATGAATGCGTTATTGTCACTCCAGAAAGGCGCACTTTTTTTTTTCAAGTTCACCATACCAGCATTCGGGAAAAAATGATGTTCATTTGATTTCCACAGTTTCAGAATACTGTGAAAATCCCAGAAGAAAACCAAAAGATTCATTCCTTCATCTTTACTTATCTTGTAAACACAATATTATCTCAAAGGATTGATTTATATCTTCTACATTACAATAACTACATCAGGGCAAACCAAACATAAGTTTACCTTGACAACGTTAGCAATGTTACAACACTTACCAAAAACCAGTGCTTAGTCTGCGCCAAGTGAGAATGATGAAAGTAATTTGTTGGATCCTCTCAGATTACAAGGGTATATTCTGGAAAGAGTGAAGTTATAAAAGAGGTTATTAGTGGGCAGGTAGTTATGAGGGACACGCAGTTATGCAGCAGGGAGAGAAGGATAAGTACAAAGGGGGAATGGCAGAGGGAGTTTAGACAGAAATTGGGAATTGAGAGATTGGAAGACCCCTGCTTCTCGAAGTGCTGGGTTATCTACTGTGCATTTTGTTTATGTTTATGTATAATTTTGTGTTGTGTTAGTCTTTGTACTGTGTTACTATCATATTACTAGATTGGTTGTAATTCTCCTACTGTTAGACCAATATATCATAAGAGTTTCAGTGTTTTCCATCATATCTATTCTATGTTTCTTTGGGTTTCCATCAATTTGGTATCAAAGCGAGAGATTCCTCGGGGTATGGTAAGTACTAGGATGGAAGGAAGATTGGATCAAGTGGAAAAGAGAATGGAGGAACAAAGGCGTGAAACATGGGAATTGAGGAAAGAAGTGAGGGCGCTCCATGACTATTTACTGAAACTTAAGGACTCTATGGCTGTGATTGAGAGGAGAACAGTGGGGGGGGGGGGGGGGGAAGGGATCAGGAGAGAAGGGGTTTAACGAAGGTGAAGGAGAAAGGATAGCTACTAGGGACAGAGTACAGAATCAACAGGAAGAGTGGGAAAACCATTTCCGGAAGCTTGAATTACATCTGTTTTTTAGATAGGACCCATTGGAGTGTCTGTTTTGGATTGAAAGGTATTTCCAGGTGAATGGAGTAGAGGAATTTGAGAAGTTAGATGCAGTAGCTGTTTGTTTAAAGGGAAGTGCCTGGAATTGGTATCAATGGCTGGAGGGACGTCAGCCACTGCAAACTTGGACTGAATTCAGGGAAGAGGTGCTTGAACGGTTTCAACGTTTCCCAAAGTGGTGACGGCTACAAGAAGTTGATGACATTGAAACAAGAAGGATAGTAACGGAGTACAGAGAAGCATTTGAACTCATCTCGGCTCCTCTACATGATGCAACAGAGGAGTTGCTGATGGGTGCCTTCTGGAATGGCTTGCAGGAGTACATTAAGGCAGTGGTCAGGATGGGCCAACCCCCAACCCTAAAACACTTGATGGGCTTAGCCCACAAAGTTGAAGAAATGAATATGGTGTTGGACCAGGCTAGGGAGGGAGGAAGGGCTGTTTGGGCCAACCCGAGAATGCCAACAATCTGTTGACCCAATATAAGAACTCGGTGAGGGGGACTGGAAGGAATTTGGATTGTGAGACACATTAAAATGGAATATAAGTTCCCAAAATGCAAATAAAGAAAACTAAAAAATTATAGGGAGGGGTCATTTCATTTTTAGATCCAGAACAAATAGGTTCAAGAGATGAGAGAATTAAGAATACCCACTAGAAAGACTAATCCAATCCATAATGATGTACCAGAAAATACATTTTTGTTAACAGTTACACCAATCAGTAAAATTTATGATGTAGCACCTAATGCAAAAACAGCCAATTGCCTTGTAGGGTCAGTCTGATACCTAAACGCAAGTTTCGCGTTGTGACAGCATCATGGAAGGCCAGCAGTGGATAGAAATGGCGGCTACTGAGGGGGACAAGACTGGCCAATCTCAAATGAGTGGCAGTAGGGGAGAAAGGGGAACCAGTGGAGGAGATGCAAATTTCAGGTGAATTTCAGACCCTAGGTGGCTCGCTGGAGGGAGCAAGGTCTCTATGTCCACTGTGAGAAGTTCACCCCAGGACACCATTGTAAAAACCACCCATTAGTGTCTTTATAATTGATGAGGAAGAAGACGTTAGGAAGGAGGAAGTTGAGCAAATTATGGTGAAAGGCTCAACTGAGTTGGAGGGTAGAGCAAATAGAATTATCTATGAATTCAATGGTGGGTCTGGTTGCAGCCAATACTATGAAACTGAGAGGAAAAATAAAAGGGAGTTGAAGTGTTGGTCGTGATTGATAGTGGAGCTTCTCATAATTTCATTTCCAAGAAGATAATAAAGAAGTTACAGCTACCAGTAGAAGAAACTATAAGTTATGGAGTGACTATTGGAAATGGTTGTTAGGTATCGAGGGGATATGTAGGAGAGTGGAGTTGGAGTTACAACGGGTCAAACTAATTCGGTCATTCTTCCCATTTGAATTAGGGGGAGCCGATGTGGTTTTGGGGATTGCATGGTTAAGCTCGTTAGGAGAAGTTAAGAGCCAACTGGAAACTACTAACAATGCATTTTATGCAGGGAGAGCATCCCCGTTTGTTTGAAAGGTGATCCTTCGCTTGCAAAGACCTTGGTTTCCTTGAAACCTATGTTACGTACAATAACTAAAGAGGGGGAAGATTTATTCGTGGAATTTGGAGCATTGAAAGTGAAGTGTATGGATGAACCTCTAGCTGGTTGGCAACAAAATTTAATTGCTGAAGATATGAAGTCCATGCCACTAGAAAGGTTACTTGATGCTGACAATACTTGGGAAATAATTGACCATGCTACTGCCCTGTTTTCACAATTTCACCTTGAGGACAAGGTGCATGTTGCAGGCGGCTAATGTTGGAACCTCGCAAATTATGAGGGTATATCGTGGAAAGAGTGAAGTTATAAAAGAGGTTATTAGTGGGCAGGCAATTATGGGGGACAAGCAGTTATGCAGCAGGGAGAGAAGGATAAATACACAAGGGGAAGGGCAAATGGAGTTTTGGCTGAAATTCAGAATTAAGAGATTGGGAGACCCCTAGCTTCTCGAAGTGCTAGGAATAGGAGTGACTAGACACTCTAAGTGCTGGGTTATCTACTGTGTATTTTGTTTCTGTTTATGTGTAATTCTGTGTTGTGTTAGTCTTTGTACTGTGTTACTATCATATTATCAAACTAGTTGTAATTCTGCTACTGTTAGACCAGTATATCAGAAGAATTTCAGTGTTTTCCATCATATCTATTATCTGTTTTCTTTGGTTTTCCATCATAATTAAAAGCAAGTAACATACTCTATAAAACAAGCTAAGAAATTTCACTGAAGGACATTAGAAATAAATTATTAATTTCCCTCATCCATCTCTATGTAAGAGTAACTCCAAAATCCAGTAGTAAAACATTGGTTAAGTAGTTGCCCTGTCTACATTATTATATTTTCAAGTTAAACATCTTGTCACCAAATACAGCAGTAAGGAAGAGAAGGAAATCAGAATGATTACTCATAAACTACCATTTGACTGGAGTAATCTAAGCACACAATATATTTTAATCTGGAAAATTTATCAAGCATCAGAACATCCATTGTACACATTTGAACGCTTTTTTCTGTCACTGTATATTTTAACTCTACTCCCTAAGTTATAATTTGATAGGTATACAAACTACATGCTTACTATGTTATCTTTTAAATCTTGATCCCTTGTTTGGTCTATTCCTCCCATCCCATGCAGAAGCCCAAAAGAATAGAGACATCCAGAAAAGAACAGCAAAGAATATCTGTACTCTATCTTGAATTCTGGATAAAGATGCAGCAAGACCTGCTCCTCAAAAAAAGTTCAAAAAGTCCAGTCAGTACCAAAAACTGCACCTTGCTATAGAAGCAGAAACACATAAGCAAAACAAGATAGAGACTGGGAATATAATGCTAAAGTCAATATTCCAAAATATAGCATCATTATGCCTCATTATACACTACAGACTTTATAACATGAATTTAACATCAAATAAGGTATGCAGGCATGTGTTTTCACAGCAAAGTACGTTATGTATGTATGTATTACTATTGAGTCTTGACAGCAAAATGCAATCAAAGAAACATCAACAAAATCACAATTATAGTTGTCAAACCAGAGAGTGGCTTTCACAAGAGAGTGATGCAAAACTAACCATATTTATATAATTCAAAGCAACACCAGACAACAGGTAATTTTAAACAAATTTTGTATGATAAAGCAACTGTGTCTTGGCTTATTCTTGCAACCAATGGCTTAAAAACTTAGCTGTTCACCGTCAAAACTGCAAATTATCTTCTGGAATTAATTTGAACATCCCTTTATGATCCAAAGCCTTATGTTTACAATATACAGGCAGCAAATAGACTTTCTTAAATCCATTATCAAGAAAGTAAACTAATCTCTTCACAAATATCCTGGATGGGGAAACTGATATTTTGCAGAATGATGGGCCCCCAATAAAAGCAGTCTATTATAGAAAGGAGAGGGACAAAAGGGGTAATCATCGAGCCATACGTGGCAAGTGATCCACGCTCTTAGGAGTTGATTGAGCATGGGAGTTAGTGGTTGATTGAGCATAGGAATTAGTGGTTGATTGAGCGTGAGAGTTTGTGGTGCAGGCTTGGCTGGCTGCGTACAAAAGGGCTGGGGGATGGCATTACCTGGGCAGGGAGAATTTGGCTTGTTAGAGCAGGGGAGTCTAGTGCCCATATTGCTAGGGAGGGTTACTGGGTCACTGTTTATGTTATTGCTTCCTACTGTTAGTGTTTCTATTTACATTCAGAACTGTTCCATTGTGATATCTGGTTTTTGCCCATTAAGGCATTAATATCAAGTGATTACAGTCGTTTCTTCATTCTGGTTGCTATTATCTGTTGTTATTTTTCAGGTTCCCAACACAGAAAAAACCAAGACAAAGGTTTTCGGAAATTTTTGATAGATAGCAGTGCAACGTTAGGGGAAGTGGGAGTTTGAACCTCAATGTTGAAGTCAACTAGCGCTTAGTGCAAGGAAAGGTGCCACTTGAGCTAATACTCTAGGACAAGGATTTTGGCAATTAGCACAGCAAACTGATGTTAAATCAAAGGAAGAAATGAAACATTAGTCTTCTCATAAACCTGAATATAATATCATATATTACACTGTAATAATAGGGACTGTGTTTTACTTCAAACAATTATTGAGTTGTTCTTATAATCCTAATAAAACATCATCCGTGACTGTTTAGTTGCATACTGGGATGCATCCATGGTCTTGAACGTGGAATATACATGCTGTAAAAACCTCAAAAAAACATAAATTAGTCATCTCAATTGTCCATAAGCCTGCAGAGAAAAGCTTCTCCACCTAAGGCATTACTGAACTAAAGCCACAGGTACTCAACATATTGCAATTCTCTAACCCTGATTTGCTTATCTAAGGGTGGATATGCATAAAAAGTATGACAAATTTCTACAAACCAAAAATGATAAGATTCATGATAAAAAGATCAAAATCTTTCAATCAAGAAAAAAGTTCTTTGTTAAATAACTAGACGGACAATATTAATGCAATAGTTGGTGATGGGGATCACTTGTAGCTTGCCGTTAATAGTAACAACACGGAGGTGGCAGTAGTGTACCAAACAACAGTGGGCTACAGTGATAGTTCAACAACAATCTAAGATTGTGGCGTTGTTAATGGCGGTGGCAACAATAATATAGTTGAATAAGTAGCTGTTTCTTTTTCTTTGAAACACCTTGAAGTTCTTCCAAAATCCATAATATCCCATTGATCTTCGCTTAAAAGAACAAAAAATTGTCTCCAAGAATTCAAATTCATTTTATGGAACTAAACTCCACCTGAAGCTTCATATAATCCCTTCCAATTTGAACTAAAAGCAACTTCAATCAGTACACTAACTACAATAGTTCCAATTCAGAGCATAAGAAAAAAAAATTAAAAAAAATTCCTGCAATAGAACCATGGTCATGCCCTCGATAGTAAAACAATTTAAGCTCAATCAGTACACTAACTACAATAGTTTCCAATTCAGGGCAAAAGAAAAAGAAAAAATTAAAAAAGAAATTCCTGCAATAGAACCATGGTCATGCCCTCGATAGTAAAACAATTTAAGGCTCAAACTCCATACTTAAGTTATGCAATTCTCTGCAATTAAGCTCTAAACCAGTATTCGATCCAAAAATGTCAAAGTCCAAACCTTTAAGGTGTCTTGAATCATTTTCAGGAGGCGGGTCAATCCGGGGTGGCGGTGGGGGACCAGGACTAGCGGCGCGGCAGCGGCAGCGGCCGGGAAGAACCACGGTGGAATTAGAAGATAGTGGCTTAAATGGCTGGTGAGAGCGGATTGGGAAGGAGAAGGAAGAAACGATAGAATTAGAGAAAGTGTGGAAACGGGTGCAGTAAGTTTGGAAGAAAAGAGGCAACTTGGCTGGACTTGTGGCCCTGGGAGAGAGAAGAGCCATTTGGAGGCATTTGAAGTGAAAACGAATAATTGATCCTGTTTGTGAGTGGCCTTATATCGGATCTATGTGCATGGTGATGGAAGTGGGTCGAGAATTCTTTTTTTACGCCGATTTCATTATTCTGATTTGGGTGGGTGGGTGGGTCTAAAGCCTTTTGACCCTTTTCCCTCATCTTTTTGTACGTTCCAAGTTACAAATTATGGGATAAATTAATTTGAATGTGTTTATACTTTGATCAGATATTTTAAATAGAAATAATTTTTTTTTAAAAATAAATATTTAGTGTTTGGATGTAGTTATGTAAAAGTAATTTTATTAAAAAAATAGATATTTTGTATTTAGATGTAAAAATATAAAAATATTTTTTAATATATAAAATTATTAAAAATAATATATAAAAGTATTTTTTATAAAATTTATAAAATATTTTAGGGACATATTTGTTTATAAAATTTTTTCCCTCTTCTATTGAACTTAATTATTTTTTAAGTAATATTTTTTTACTTCAAAAATAAACACTTATAAAAATAATTCCATACAAACTACTAAAATAAAAAAAACAGATATTTTTTAAAAAAAAATTAACTTTTGAGACAACAAAAAATGTTTTAAACGGCCGCTAAGACTTATTCACATAAATTTTAAAATATATATATATATGTGTGTGTTTTAAAAAATATATATATATATATTGTGTGTGTGTGTTTTACTTAAAAAAATTGTATTAAATGTATAAGTTAATTTATAATAATTAAAAATTATTTTTAAATTATAAAACTCATATGAATACAAAAATATAAAACAAAACTTTTCACGGATAGTTATTGAAAATGACCTGGGTTATAATTACTAATTAGTAAATATTAAAAAGATATTTTTGTTCAAATATTTTTACAAAAAAATAATTAGTTATTATTCTCTTTTATTTTATCGCATGTGTTTTTATTTGAAGTTTCAGAAAAAAAAATTATTATTTTGTATATTTTTATAAACTTATTCAAACAATATTTTTTATTCTAGAAATACTTTTTTTTTTCAAAAAAAAATTTGTCAATGGAAATAATTTAGTTGTTATGTCACACTTTCATTTAATGGTGTTAGTTGGTCACTTAATAACATATACCAAATTGATGATCAGAATTAAAACTATAAAAATTTTATTAACCAAAATTAAACAATAAAGACTAAACTAAAATTATAAGACCAAACCTTCCATTAACCCTATATTAATTCTTTTCCTTTCAAATTTGGACGAATTGCACTTTCATAGCATTAATTTAATTTAGTGTATTTTCTTGGGTGTCTTTCGGAATCAATTCTACCATTGCCCATAATTTTTTCTCTTCCTATAAGAATGTTTGATGTTAAGGGTTTAATTTTACTATTTTCTTTCCTAAATTTTGAACATTGTAAAAATTTAGATATACTAAATTATCTTTAAAATCACTTTATTATCTTTTGTTTAACACTACATATTGGACCAAGAAATTATCTTGTTCTTTTTAAAAGATATAATAATAAGTGTAAGATTATTTAATTTAAATGTTTAAAATTACTGCTTTGGGAAAAATAAATTAAATATTTTTACATTTATATTATATATTTTAAAGAAATAATAATAATTTTAATTCCATATAAAATTTGGTTAATACTAACATATTATACATAGCAACTAATGCTGGAGTAAATTTTATCTAACCACACCATCAAATTGATGGTGTGGGGATAATCATTTTTATCTTAGTCTTTTTTTATCATTTTTTATTTATTATAACGATAATTTTAGCAATAAAAAAGTATTCTATCATAATCGTTCATGCGTATAGGAACAACCACTATAAAAAAATGACCGATCATTCTTCTTACGAATCTGGATTGCCAACCAATGAGATAAAGTTTCAAATTACGAAAAGAGACTTGTATTAAGGAATTTACTAAGTTTCAATTAAGGGGTATAATTAACTGAAATACACAATTATTAGGCTGATGATTAATATTATGATCGTCTCATATTCAAGCTTGCATTTTTCAAGGTGCTATGAATTACAGTACAGACGCAAAATTAGTCAAAGAGAAATGTTCTCATGAGATATAAACTTTATATGTGACAAATTTTTAAATAAATTATATTTAAAATGATATTTTTATGAAGTAAGAAATTAATTTACTGTAAAAAACTATCACTAAACCTGAGTTGGTGAGAATATCATGAGAAAAAAGTTAAAACAGAAAAGAGGACCACTTTTATAAGTGAATGAAAAATGACTAGAGTTCACACTCCACACTTGACTTCCAAATGAGGTATTTGACTACTTGGTGCTGTGGTATGGAGACATGACCTTCCTGGTTTGGTAAAATTCATGAAATTTGTTTTGCTCATGTCTCTCAAACATGTTCTTGTCTATTTGTAATTAGCAAGAGAAAGAGAAACAAAGACCAAATAACTAGCTCATTACTTAATTTATGTTATATGTAGCCCTAATATAAAACAGTGAGGTAGGCATGAACAATAAGCTCCAGCGAGACTAACCCAGAAAGAGAAAGATCGGCAAATAGAGAAGAACCAACCAAAGTAGGGTTCTGCTCTTTCTTTAAATTAAGTACATGGGAATGGGAATAATTAAACGAAGAGATCATGGTTGAAACAGCTTATCCCCACATCTGCATTTCCATGAAAGGAGGTAATAGGTGTCATCTTCCCCATGAGATGACACTTTGAAACCCTTCCTTTGGTGACTAGGAACCACCAGAGTAGCCATGCAAGGCCTACAGTTCATGCACTTGTTTACACAAGCGGGAGGCTTTGAACCTATCACCATCTTGCTTTCCTCCAAATTACTCTTGCTGCTGTCAGAGAACAGTACTGTTCCGCCTGCTCAAGCCCACAGTTAATTCATTAAAAAGGTAGCCTACATGAACACCAAGAAAGACGAAGACCAAGTGGAGATAGAATAAAACCCAGAAAATAATTAAATTCAGGTCTTTTGAAAGACCCAAGTTTAGATTTCTATGTATAACTTCAATTCTCAACAGTTAAAAGACTTAAATAGGTTATTAGGATGAGGGGTTACTTTTACCTGACTTGGGAGGTTGAAGTAGAAGTGTGAGGATAAGGATGAAAGCCACAGTGAATATTGAAACTTGGAGTCCATGTAGAGGGTAGGTTCTACAAGATGGAGCCATCAGTACTGATGTAAGTTACTGTGGAAGAACGGTGGGGGAGTGTTGAGGAGGAATATAGGGAGAAGCAGTGAAAGGGATTGGTGTGGTGTGGTGTTTGAATTGAAAACTGATAGGGAAAAGAAGAGAGATCTTAAATGTGGTAGACAAAGGTGGGGGATGTTTCCTGTGGGAGAGACATTGCTCTGATTCCATGGCTTGTTCACCGATCAATGTGGAATTCACACAGTGAAACTGTGTTGTTTTCGCTCTTTTTGGGAAAATGGTGAACTGACTTTGGATTGTTACTCAACAGTGACTAACTGTGAGGACACCAGAGATATGATCCTTGGGGTTTATCTTTTCCCATCAAATTACATTATTATCCCTTATCCATGACTCCCAAATTCAACCATCTTGGGTTGACCAAAGGAACACGTTTGAAAGATAAAATATCTTAAAATACGTGTAAAAATAAATAAATCCATTCTATATGAAACGGTGACAATTACAAGAACATTTGTAATTGTAAGAAAAATTTTAAGTTACGTGTAAAAATAAATAAATCCATTCTATATGAAACGGTGACAATTACAAGAACATTTGTAATTGTAACAAAAATTTTAAGTTATAATATTATGTGAATCTTTTACAAAAGTTAATGAGTCTCATTTGCTTTATTATGATCCTCACATACTTTATTATAGTACTCAAGTGCAGCTTTTGTATATAGTAATATTATTACAATAATTATATAGTGATATAATTTAGCAAGATCCATATAAATAATTTATTTATAACTATATTTATACTGATGAGTCTCAATTTAATGATTTTAACAATTTTGTAATAATATTTTAAAATAAAAATTAAACTTTATAAAAAATTATTCTAAAATATAATAGTTGTGAAAATATTTAAATAAAATTAACTTTCTTATTATAATTGGCAACATCTTAGTGAAATTGTTTTAATAATTACATTACTTGTACAGTGTGCATTTAGATTTTGTAGTGTGTATGATGTGACTCAACATGATATGCATGTCAAAATTTTTAAGATATTATTAATTTGCAGAGTTTATAACAGGATTTATTTAACATTTTTATTATGATTAACACTATGCTATAAAATAAAATTATAAAATAAGTTTAGATATATTAATTTTTTATCTCATTTTTTTTATTTTTTTAGTATTGATTAATTAATTTTATATCATATATTTAAAAATAATACATTTTTTTATATTATTTATTCATAATTTTTCTTGCACTATTTATTCATAAATAAAAGTTTTTAAAAATAATATATGATATAAAAAATAATTAATTAATAAAAATTAAAAATTAAAAAGATAAAAATAAAAATAAAAAATAAAAAATAAAAAATAAAAAAACTTAAATTTATCTTACAACCCATATAGACTTATCGATTTGATATGAAACTATAATTTCGTAAATTTAACCTCTTATAAATTTATTAAATATTATATTGAGAAATTAATTTTTAATGTGATAATAGATGTAATGATATAAATTAAGATAGAAAAATTTTATGAAAAATAAAATTTGTCATTATCGTTTCTCTTTCTAATATATAGCTTAATAAGGACAAATTAAAAATCCATTATATCATTATGGAAATATTACAACGTTGTTTTATGTTTGAACTGTTCTACTAATTTACTCAGAAATATTTATTGTTTTTATTTTTTAAAAATATTTTTTATTTTTAAAATTTAAAAAATATATTTAATTTATATTTGTATTTCTTGTTTTAAAAAAAATCAGTTTGTAGTGCTAAATAGTTTTCAATTATGTTATTATTTAATAAAAAATAAATAAAATTGTTTAATACAAAATATTTTTTATACACAAATTGTCACTGCATTTTTAAAATTTTTATTTTTAATTTTTTAAAATTTTCAACTAAAAATAACTTTTTATTGTTCTCAAAGTTTTTAGCTTTTTAAAAAACATGTTTAAGTAAATATTTATTAAATTTTTAACTAAATATGTTTTTACTCATGTTTCTTATTTTCAGTGTGAATAAAAAGAGAAAGCATTCAAACCAAACGCAACTCTAATGTTTTTAGAAAAAAATTAAATATAAATTTCTATAATACCACATACGTCCCTTTGGACTTTGGAGGATGATAAATTTGTATATATATAGAGCTTTTTGCTAAAATGAAAATGGTAATTAATTATATAAGATTTAGTTGAATTTTAATAATTTAATGTGCAACGATTATAATTTAATTCTATATTTTTTAATTTTTTATATGAATTTTGAGGTGAGATTTTGTTTAAAACATTTTTTATAAAATTATAATCTTCACTAAACAATCACTAATATCGCTGAATAAGTTGGATCCAACTGCTGACTGCATCTATAAATGGTTCAAGAATTAGTACGCAAATGAACGCAGTTTACAGAACCAAGAGTCAACTTAGTTTGTACTCCAGTGAAATTCGACCCTAATGTAGGGTTTTTTATTTTTTAAATTATTTTTTTATTATATTTTTTATTTTAAAAAATAAGTTAAAAGATTTAAAAAAATAAAAGATTTTTTTTTTACTTTTTTTGTTTTTGAATTATTTTTGAATTAATGTGTTATAAAAATTTTAATTTTGTTTTACCTTTTTTTTTATTTTTTCAAAAATTTTTAAATTTATTTCTTAAAATTAAAAAATTAAAAAACTAAAAATAAAAAATAAAAAATAAAAAATAAAAACATACTTTAAATATTGTTAGGAGTAATCAAAACAACACAAAGTAAGTGACTGTTTTTCTATCTTTGCTAATTTTGGAAACCTGTATGATTGTCACTTTCATGAGCTATTTAGTACAACCAATAATAATAAGGCTAGTTTTTTTACTTTTTTATTTTAAGAAATAATTTTTAAAATAAAAGATGTTTTTTATTTATTTTTTTTATAAAAAAATGTCACACTAGTATAAGAAATATGAATGTTTATTTTAATACAAATAATTTAAATTTAAATAAAAAAATTAAAAATTTTTAAAATTATATGATGAATACGACCGTTCAGATCCTCAAAAATACCTACTAATAAATACAAAAACAGCGGACCTTTGATGTCTGATAGTCTCCAAGTAATTAATTGTTCTTCATAAATAAAATACAAGTTCCTGCATGATGTGACAGTGGGTTTTGATAATCACGGCTGCTACTGACATGGGCAAGCTTTTGATTGAGGAGGCTTTTGACTTTAATCCAATCCACTTTTGACTTTTGACCTTTGCCTTTAAGCCCCCTCTTTAGCCTGCTCTTCACTGTTCCTCTTCAACTTCCATGTCATTGAGCAAAATATTAGGATTTCTTTTTATGGTAAACAATACTACGCGAAAATGGCCCTACGTTCATTCTGAGTTTATGTGGGGTTACTTTTTTTTTTTAATAAAGTATTATTATTTTATAAGTAAAGTAACATATATTAAAATATTATTATTATATTAATATTAAAAATTTTAAATTATTTTTTTATTGTTAAAACAATAATATAAGGATTACCTTTTGATATATAAATGAAATTTAATATGTTATTATTTTGAGTATGATATTATATATAGTATTTAAAATATTTATATTTAATATATTATTATTTAAGATATTTAGTATTATTAAAATTTTATAAGATAACGTTATTTTAGACTATTTCATAAGATATTATTCAAAAATCATAAAAGTATAATATATCTCATCAATAATTTTTTATTTATTTTATTTTAAAAAGAGAAAAAAGTTAGAATTGTGGATTGAGATTTTGTGTAATTGTAAAGATATTTCGTTAAATTATAATTATTATTCAACATGTGTTAGATAATTATTATTTTTATATTTTATATATATTTTAAGATACATTTTTTTATAATCATAGTTATTTATGATTGTTCAACATAACATCATAAATTATTTTTTAGCCATTAAATAATTGTGCTAATCAATTTAAATGTAATCATATTAATATTATAATTATTTATTAACTCTTTAATAATTATGATGAATAAAATATATATTTTTATTAAATAAATTATTATTATTTAAAAATAAATAAAGACAATGGCTTATAAATTTTCTTGTGCCAATTGCCATGCCAAAGTTAGCACCTTTCCACAGTTTCACTGCCATGTAAGTACAAAACACAATCTCCCAAAAGAAGGGAACATCACAGGTGCTGCAACTGCACAGTATCGTCCACGCGACACGAATCTTAAGGTGTTCTTTCTCAACTAGACGCTAGATCCTACGGCCCATGATTTATGTTGTGGGGGGCCCTCTTTCTTATCCCCTTCCGGCCTCTGGTGCATACGGATAAAGCGAAAGAGCATGCAGGACAACTGATAAGACTCTTGCCTTCCACGACTCCTGTTCACGCACGTAACCGTTCAGATCATTTTGTTCACGTCATCACCGTACGCGTGTCATCCTGTCAGTGGTCTTTTCATTGACAGTTTCTCCCAGGAAATAAAAAAAAATCATCCCTTTTCATCGTCTTCCTCTTTTTTCTTCATTTTCACACATTTTTTAGTGGGCCTGCAGGACTGAAAGTTCAAAGGCTGCGATATGTAAACATTACCACGAAAAATAAAGGAAAATTGATTAAACCACTGTTAGAAATAATTAGACTCTGACCTTAAAAGTAAGTCCTCCTATTAATTAAGTAAATTGATTAAATAAAAGTGGAAGTGTAGACATATTTATCTTCTTAAAATATTTTTAAAAAATTAATTAGATCTATATATTATATCTTGAAAATTTAAAATGATATTAACATTGGGTCAAAGATAACTAAACTCTGTCATTCCTAATTCAGTCACTTAATTTTTATTGTGCACGAAAATAACTAAATTTTATTGTGAGATAAAATATTAAAAATAACTCCACACATGCTCAGAAAGGAGTCTCACATCAATATAAACTAGTTAGAATAAAAAATATAAGTATTATGGATTCCTTTTTGGAGGATACTTCCGACTCTTCTCTTTATATGATATTTCAAGTACTCATTTAATAACATTTAAGAATCAATTGCTCTGACCAGTTCAATCACAGATTATTTATTTACCTGTAAAGGAAATACTGACAATGCCCAAAGCATGAACTACAGCTTAATTTTCTTCCTAATTTTCAGTGAGTTGACTATTAGTTTAGGAGTAAAAAAGTCATGCAACCCTGTGCGTCTTTCTTGTCAGAATATAGTTTTGAATGATCAAATTCAAAATACCTAGTATGTTAAATCAAAGTTATTCTAGGGTGAATTTTAAATTTTCCATTCTGTGATACCAAATTATTACTGTGTTATCAATCACTATGCATGGTGCAAGCATTACTTTCTATGATATTTGAGTGCGTTGCTGCATTCCTCACACACAATTTCAGTCTAGTTTTAGGAAAGGCGGAGCAAGTGAGGCGTTGAGGCTACTCAGGCAACATAATGCAAATGAAGGGTTGAATATTTCCAAAACTTGCCTCTTTGGACACCGGTGCAAGCCAGTGCCATCAATTAAATCAATTATAATACAATTTTTTGTCAAGGCCCGCAGAGAGAAAAGTCCTCATCATTGGCAGGTGACAGATAACGTTACAATTGATATACAAACTGCAGTATACCCAAACTTCCTCTTTCTACAGGAGCAACAACTAAAATTATTTCATGTGTCTAACGAAACAGCACTCTCCCAATCTTCCATGGCTCAGTCATAAAGGCCCTCTTGTTCCCAGGTGTCCACAAGAAAATCTACCATTTCCTATTTATATTGATATAAGAAACTCGTCAGATAAACAATTTTTGCTTAAATTGCACGGTAATTCAGAAGTAAATACTTACAGCAAGAGGGACTGGCTGACGGAATGGCTTGTTGCTTCCCAGTAAAGTTTCATACGTTGCATTCCAACTGCAATGCCATAAATGTTAGCCAAGTCACAGACAATAACAGCAGACAAGATACAGAAAACAAACTCATAAATTTTGACCAAAAAACAAAGTTCTTCATCAGCCTATTTACATACTTGAATAATTTCCAATATACAATCCTAATGTAAAGAGTATACAACGTGAAAATATGGTCAGCTCCTTAAAAAAGCAGCCATAATCCATGTAGCTCCAAGAGTATACCTAAACATCATAGCTTTCAGTTTACTAGAGTCGTTTCTCTCTTTCTCCTTTTTAGGGTACAACCTTATTAAGTCTTTGTTATATCATTTAGCAATATGCTTAATATAAAGAAGTTGATTGCTTTTTCCCCATCTGTAGTAAAGTAAGATGGAAAAACAGATTCATTCCAATTTCATTATCCAGAACAATTGTATAACACAGCATAACCACAAAGTCTAACTAGTATAAATTTAGTACCAAAGTCAAGCAAATCAAGCCCGGGAGAAAGAAACCTTTAAAAGTTATAGAAGGATGGATTTGCTGTAATTCAAACATTAAATTACAGTATATTTAATTGCTACAGAAAATCAGAAATTCCATTCTCTTTTTCTCTACCCAAATTGGGACTTCTATCAAAGCAGGGACATGAGTTGGAATCGCCGCCCAAAAAATAAAATAAAATAAGGATTAAAAATTTTAAAAAAGAAGCTAACAGTAAAACTATTCCAACATGTAATTTACCTTAATTTAGGTTCTTGCAGCTCTTGTGTTCGGTTCTGAGACCTATTATTTCCTACCCAACGTTGCCGAATCTGATTCCAGAGAATACGACCTGCAACCAAAATCTCATGTAATGCCGTTTTTGTTTTGTCTTCTCTCTTGCTTATTTTCTTTTTATAACAAACATGCAAGAACAATAACCAATCATTGCACTACCACCTCATATTCCAAAATTTCATGTAATTGCACTACCACCTCATATTCCAAAATTTCATGTAATACAACATAATATAGGAATATAGACAACCAAAGAGAGATTAATAGAGAGATAAAATCCAAAATTGACTAAATATTGCCACGAAGCCTGGTCAATAATGACCAGGATATTGTGACACCTATTGGCAAAAGCAAAACTTAATCACCAGGTAACACAAAGCACCTTTCATATGTTAGCCACAACATCAAATATACTTGCCATAGTAACACAAAATGGAAGCTATAAACAAACAAAAATCCCAGCCCTATTATAAACCGAAAAAGGGAAATAACTATCAGCTTATTGTTATCAAATTATCATCATTCATCCTCCCTATAAACAGACACACCATATGTTAGCTTAGTCTTGTTGAAAAAGAAGTGAACCAACTAACTCACCATAGGCAATGAATGCCTTCCTCTTCCATTGTGCATGTCCATATCATTTTTGTCCATTTTTTCATTATTTTTTAAATAGAAATCAATATCAAAGAATCCTAAGAAAATTTAATTAAGTAGCAGAACAATAAAAGCAAAGAAAAATACCATGATTCACAAATTCAGTGGGGTTGCTAGTTTTGCTTGAAGCACCATGAGGATCTGATGCTGGATACGTTACACTGGTTGATGAGATGCTTCCCTGCGACAGAACAGCACTATTGTCCATATCATGTGTGCTTGTGGTCCAGAAATCCTCTGATATACTGGATTTCATCACAGCCTTGCCTTGTACTGTCAATCCCTTTGATGGCGTATCTTTAGTAGTTAATGAGGCCTTTTTATAGCATCCAACACAGTTACTGCTCTGTTACAATTGCATTAAACTCTGTTATGAATCCCAATATAATTGTATTATTGAGTAAAACAGACATCATAAATTCAGACACTGCAATCTAATAGATGCTAAAAGGTCTGCACCATTTCCATCTCACAATAGAGAAAAATTATTAGCAGATTAATGAGTATACCCGACCTCGTTACCAATCCCCCGGGGATTGGAGGGGGAAACTATTATAAAATCAAATGACTTTTAGTTGATTACATGAAATGGGAACCCCATGTCACAGCGTTAAACTAATTTTCTACTGCAAAAGGAGAGACCTGAATGCCTTTGGTTGCCATGATTACATTTAAGCGCTAATTTTCACACACGGGGGGGGGGGGGGGGGGGGGGGGGGGGGG
>JASKGM010000009.1:983115-1012954 GCA_034509205.1 Ceratonia siliqua
GCCGGCCTGTAGGCTTATAGGCCAGGCCTTTAATATAGGGGCCTGGCCTATTTAACTAAATAGGCCAATAAAAAGGCATTGGCCTTGCCTAAATTATTAAATAGGCCAGGCCAGGCCAGGCCAGGCTGTAGGCCCCTGATAGGCCACCTGGCCTACTTCCACCCCTACTTATATCAAATACATCTTTCAACAAACACTCAATTTTTCAAACTTCTATGAAATAAGTTAGAGTGAGAAATGAAAAGTGAAACTTAAAAATGAAGAGGTTTTGTTAAAAAAAAAACCTATAAGACTTAACTCGGCCCGTCACGAGTTAGCTTTTAACGGGCTAGACAAAAAACAACCTTATTTTTTAGGGCTCATCTTGTTGGCTCTCAACCAGCCAAGGGTTAGGGTTTGTCCGTCAGGACCGACCCTAATTGACACCCCTACTTGAAATGAAAGAAAAAATAATAGTTATAGAATGAAAAGGACAATATCCTAGTCCAGGCATGGCCATATAGGCTGTCAAACAAAGAAAGTTCATAGTTATGTACAGAAAATTGGACGGGTTTTTTACTACTGGCCGAAGTTTCGATCAGATGGACGAATACGACGACATATGGGTGAGTTTTGCCGACACAATTTTTGGGTTTTGGGAGGATGTCAATGCCTCATCGAAAAATTCATCCAACTTTGATGACGTCTCTCAAGATAATAATGAGGAGGATGATGGGAAAGACGAAGAAAATCATAGTGGTGGGAGAGAAAATGAAAACGAAAAAAAAGAGATTTTTTTTTCAATTTCCTTTTTGATGTGACAGGATCGTGACCGTCTAAATGCTTGGACTGCCACGATCCTAAGAAAATGATCGGATCTTAACCCATACAAACACCCACATTTCCATCAAAAAGTTTTTTTAATAATAAAATTAACTTATTTTAAGAATAAACCCACTAAATAAGGCCCAAGATCAATCCATGCCGCACTTGTTATCTCATTAGCAAGACATAAAATAGTCCCTAAAAACGAACCAACTTAATTTTCCAAGGTAATATTAAATCTCAACTCTTAAAAACAATCTTGGTAATTTAAACATGATTAGGTATTCAATTAATATTAACTTGTAACTATTCACAATGAAAGTAATTATTACCAACTTGACTAATCACAACAAAACTTAGCATAATAAGAGCTTGTACTTTTAAGTATGTACTTTAAATATAAGTGATTTTTTTTTAAAAAACATAAGTATTTAATATTTGAATATAATTACGTAAAAGTAATTTTACTGAAAAAAAATATATATGCGCATTTGGATACAAATGTGTAAAAATGCTGTTGTATAAATAAAATTATTAAAAAATATATGTATAAATATTTTTTATATTATATTTAGATAAAAAATATTTATTATAAATTTTAAATTTTTTTAAACTTAAATTTAAATTTATAAAATACATTATTTTAATTTTATTTTAATTTTACACAAATTAAAAAAATAAATTATATAAAAAACAAAAACAAAAACTCCAATGTCCTTTTCCTCACCCGGTCAACATATCCCTCCTCCTCTAATGACGGATCTTGAAGAAAATATTTAAGGAAACAAAATACTTTTAAAAATTATCTACATATAAAAATTTAGTTTTAGAGGAACAAAATATAAAAATAATTTTAAAGTAAATTTACATAAAAACATTTTTTTAGGGGAGGTATCACCCCTTACAAGATTCGCCACTGCTACCCTTCCAGTACCTGCCCCCACTGGCCACCATATCTTCCCCCCTCCCATCTCTCTTCATCTTTCACCTCCCATCTCCTTCTCGGTTGAATCATCTTCTCTCACATCTTCCAAAGGCAGGGCATTGCAGAAATGGGAAGATTGCGACACACCAGGGCAGTTCATTGTCTTCCACCTTTATTTCACCCGATTTGCTGAGTGAAAACCATGAAAAAAATCAAACGTTAGAGATTGCTCAACAACGACATCACCTCACGATAGCTCTGTGGGAGACCCATTCTGGCGACAATGAGGGGAGAGAGAGGCTTGTTGACGGCGGTGAACCAGTGAAATGGTGAAATGTAAAACCTTAGGATATGTTAGTAATTACTGAAAATGTGCAGGGGCAATAAAGTCTAAAATTTAATTATCTCCCTCCATTGCAAGTGATTAATTTTTAAGCACCTTTACATGTTTAAAAAATCCCCAATTATGACATTAGTCCAAACCAAACAGCCATAATAATAAAAAGCATTATTTTTAAATAATCCGCTTATAAGTGCTAAATGATTTCTTAGAAATCCTTCATCACCACAAGATTACTTAACTTGATATTTAGTTTAAGCATAACAATTAATATACTTACAAATTACAAATTATATAAGAATTCATTATAAGATGTAAGATATTTTACGTAAATAAATATTAATAATGATATTCTAAGCATGTAATAAAGAATGATAAAATGAATGGATAAATCTATCTATACTAATATAAATAGTTTTGAAAGATAGGCTAATAAATTAAATCACTTGTTATTATTTTTATATTTTTTGATAAATATTATACTAATAACTGATTTAAAATTTTAAATAATTAATATCAAGCAGACATCATAGTTGAACATGAATAATTTAATCAAGACAAAAAATATTCAAATTCCATCAAAATAAAATTATTTATTTAAAAAAATTTGTGGATACACTAAAAAAAGATTTGTGTGAAACCGATTATAATTCTAAAAAATAAAAATCTCCATGCATTTTACAAAGAAAAAAAAAAGTTTGGAAAATACAAATTATCCAACGGCTCAAAGGCCATCTTCGCCTATTCACCACTTGCATGCGCTATATCTTCTCCACTCCCGAAGACGTGGGTCTTTTCTTTCCCCTGCTTCCCTGTCCCTGTTTTCCTCTTTTTGAAACCCAGATCTAGGGTTTATACAATTTTTTTTTCCTAATTTTTTTCTTATATTTTCCATAGAGATTTGAAGCCCTAAATCTCTGTGACCTCAAAAGGTTAGTTACTATGAACTGTATTCAAGTTATTTACTCTTCAATCCTTTCAGTCGCGAACTGAGGGGCCTAATCGTAGACGCGCCTTGTATAGGATGGGTGAAGTAAAGGACACTGAGGCGTATGAGGAAGAGCTTATCGACTACGAAGAAGAAGATGAAAAAGCTCCCGACTCTGTCACGGGCAAAGCCGGTGCTGAATCCGGGAAGAAGTTAGTACCTTTCCTTTTTATGTTTTTCACATATGTCCGTGGAAATTTATTATGCTGCTTCTTGGGTGCTTTATGAACTTAAAGCTTGCTTGGGAGGATGGAATGGGGTGAAAAAGGATAGTGAGATGGAAAAAAAATTAAAACCATTGTTTGAATATGTTTTTATTAATGAAGTGGGGTGGGTTAGGAAAGAAAAAAGAGTGCATAGCGTATATGCTTTGGGCACGGCCATGGGGCATTCTGGCCGGTAGCAGTATGCAGCCATGGGAGCCAAGTTCACATGTTGGTTTTATTGACCTAAAAACTCACGAGAATTCATTTAGCTAGAGACTTGGATCATTTTCAGGTCTTCATCTCTGCGAAGTTACTATTTAATGTCTTGAAGTAATATCTTTTATATTGTTCTCTCGCATTGCAGAAAAAAGTTTGTATTGGTCTTTCATTTAGTGTCACTATCATGCTTGAGGCTTGACAGTCTATCTAGCTATAACAATTAACAGCTGTTGTCACTTGTCAGGCTATATTCTGGAAAAATAACGTTTTTTCCTGTCTAATGGAAAGGGCTTCATGTAAAGATTATACGTTGTTGTAATTTTTTGTAGTTTGCTTTTACAGTCCTTGTGACATATCTAGATAATCTCTTCATGATTAAACCTCGAGGTTCCCCTTTGGCCCTTCCTCATTCGGTGTATATTTTCTTTATTTTGTGATGCAGGGGCTATGTAGGGATCCATAGTTCGGGATTTCGAGACTTCCTGTTGAAACCAGAGCTTCTTCGAGCTATTGTGGATTCAGGATTTGAGCATCCTTCAGAAGGCAAGTTTTAAGCTATGCTCTCACTGTATGTCTCAGTATAGCATCAGATTAATTAGATAGACTAGTCTAGCTATGGGCATGTATAATTTATGTGGGAGGTCCTTGTATTCTTTCTAGAATAGTGCATTACCTGCTTGTTTGAGCTTCTAGTCATGCTAATGCCATTGCTGCTGACGTTTTGCACTTTAAATTGGCTTTCTCATTATGTTGTAAGCTATTTTGTTGGACTAATTTGTCATACTCATACCTTTATATGGTCATTGTACACTGATTCTTTATATGCAGGTTTTCTCTTTTGCTTATCTTCTTACTTCTTGTATATCTCAACTTCCTTCTCATTATTAAGATTCATCTCTTATATTTATATACTCTGAATTTCTCAGGTAATCCCTACTACCATATTATGATTACGTCACGAAATATTGGTTGGTAAACCTTTCCATTAAAAGGATCTGGAAGATCATAAATACTTATTGAGGATTCGTCCGCTACAATTTTGTTTGCTTCTTCATCAGTGCAACACGAATGCATCCCTCAAGCTATTTTAGGAATGGATGTCCTTTGCCAAGCAAAATCTGGTATGGGGAAGACTGCTGTGTTTGTTCTTTCAACACTTCAGCAAATTGATCCTGTTCCTGGTCAAGTTGCTGCTCTTGTTCTTTGCCACACAAGAGAACTAGCTTATCAGGTATGTCTTCATGAATCTGGCTTAATTAATTTGAACAAAAACACTGGAATTGGCTTGCTGGTGCAATGAGTTTGCCCATGAATGTTTCTATGTTCAAAGGTGTTTGTTTATGTTTTCTGGTAAATACGTGGGCATACATGTATTTACATTTGTATGCATGTCTGTATATACTTATTGAAAGCTATATTTGTTTCTATTTGTCCAGATTTGCCACGAATTTGAGAGGTTCAGTACCTATCTTCCTGAAATAAAAGTTTCTGTTTTCTATGGTGGAGTCAATATCAAGGTTCACAAAGAACTGCTTAAAAATGAATGTCCACATATTGTTGTCGGAACACCTGGGAGGATATTAGCTCTGGCTAGAGATAAGGATCTTGGCTTAAAGAATGTGAGGCATTTTGTACTTGATGAGTGTGACAAGATGCTCGAATCACTTGGTCTCTCTCTCTCTCTCTCTCTCTCTCTCTCTCTCTCTTTCTCCCTCCCTCCCTCTGTTTGTAATTTTCTGTTTGTGTGTGCATGTGTGGTTTTGAATTTAGATTCAAACCCTAAGGTTATATGATTTCTTATTCTTTTATTCTTATTTCTTAACATATCTACTTTTGATCTTTGCAGATATGAGGAGAGATGTGCAGGAAATTTTCAAATTGACTCCCCATGATAAGCAAGTGATGATGTTTTCAGCTACCCTCAGTAAAGAAATTCGCCCTGTTTGCAAGAAATTTATGCAAGATGTAATATTCTACTTATGTGGTGACCCTTTGATTTCATATTGGGGGACACTTTTCATTATTTATTCTACTTTTGATTTATGTTGCTGTTATGGCCGCATTACCATCATCATTGCCCTCTCCTTGTTGAATGTCCTTGACATTATTATTTTGGAGTATTTTTGTTGGTTGGGATGCCCAGTGGCAGGATAACGTCAATACTATAACATCCTATTGTAGAAAAGTTTGCTGGTAGCACTTGTTTTCAGAGCATAAAATTCCGTATTTTTAACAGGGTATGATACTACTAATGAAAAGAAATGAGAATTATGCATTACTTCTTTTATTTTAGTTTATGGTTAATTTCTGCTATGTTGAGAATGGTATTTTGGCATTTATTGATGATCCCCCCCCCCCCCCCCTTTCAGCCCATGGAAATTTATGTAGATGATGAGGCCAAATTGACTCTTCATGGTCTTGTACAGGTGTGCTTTGTTGATGCCTCTTCATTTTTTTGTTTTTGCTTTATGTTCCACTCATTGATGCTTGAATTTTCTTCTGTCCGCTTGCTCCTCTCTCTCTGCCACCTTTCTTTTTCAGCACTACATCAAATTGAAGGACACAGAGAAGAACCGTAAGTTGAATGATCTTCTTGATGCCCTGGACTTCAACCAAGTGGTCATTTTTGTCAAAAGTGTCAGCAGAGCCGCTGAGTTGAACAAGTTGCTTGTGGAGTGCAACTTCCCATCAATCTGCATTCATTCAGGAATGTCACAGGAAGAAAGGTATCTATAATTTGCTTTGAACCCACTGACACGTATATTAGTCTTTTTTTCATGTATTCTTAATAATCTATCCTACTTTAGGTTTTACTAGCCTCTCTTCCCTCAGTTTTCAAGCCTTCTATAATTTGTGTTTTCAGCATTCAATAAAAGCATGATCCTGTGATCTTAATGCCTCTTCTGGTTTTGGAAATCTTTGAAGCACATTTTATTATGATCTTCTCTTTTTGGTGTTGTTGTTGTTGTTGTTTCATCTTATGTGTCCTGTTTACTTTACTGGTTGTCTCCATGTTTATGGAGGGGATTGCTTATCTCATTGTTTTTGTTTTGGCATATGTGTAAGATTGTATTCCAATCGAAATTTTCACTATTAAACTTGGATCCTGGGGTTCAATCATCATCTATTGGGTACTTTGAAAGCCAAGCTAAGAAAAAGGTTGCCTTCCTGTGTCGTTGAGGTCTTAGGGTGGTTCATATTGGCAATAATAGTGGGTCTATTTACATGGTTGGTATGGTTGAGCTGGACTAGTTCAAAGCCAGTTAATCTTTTGCTTTACCCATAAGGTGGGGTCTGATAGAACTAGAAGCAGGTTATTTTAACATATTTATTTGTTTGTTTTTTGGGAGGGGGGATGTTTGATTCTCTCAAATATTGTTCTTGCCCTAACTATTTGTCTTCACAACTTGGAACGGGGTTACTTTGAAAGAACTTTTTATTCTTCTCTCTGCACTGGAGAGGATTTGAGAAGTTGACAGTGGTTTCTATCATGTGAATGCTTGCAGCTGAGTCTTGGTATACCTGCTTGTTGGCCCAAGGTTTATAAAAACATATTTTTGGATATAAGCTTCCCTATGAAAGAAGGTGGAACTTTACGCTCTGCCTGATCAGTGTCCTAGACTCCTAGTTGTCATTCCCCTCTCTAAGCAGGTGCTGCATGTAGATTGTTTTCCCTTGTCACCTTCCTTTTTCTCTTCCTTGTCTTTTTGGTCTGCTGATGTTATACTCCTTTATTTTGGTGTTTATAATCGATTATAGTTTTGGAGAGTACATGTGCTTTTAACAAGTCTACAATTATGATGCTATATTTTTTGTTTTCAATTAAAATCTAAGTGGTCTATAAGCTTTGACTACTTGTTGGTTGATGAATTGTACAAGTTTGATTCAGAGCATGACGGTTTTTAAAATATGCAGTAAATTTTGAACAAAAAAAAAAGCAATGAATGTACTCACATGAATTATGACAGGAGAAACTGATAATTACAGTAGCTTCAGCATTTTGCCAATGTAACTAGATGTTCGAACTTGTTATGATTAGTTGACTACGATGGGGACTCTCATAAGAAGTCTGGATTATATCTGTATTCTCTTTGCAATATATGATACCTATGAGTTGGAATTAGTAATAACGGATAATAATTAGAGAACATCGAATTATCAAAAAATTGTATAGGCTCAATCATTTGAGGGGGTGTGGAATTCTCATCTACCAATATCAGAGATGTAATTTGGCCTGGCTTCATGAAGTTTGTTTTTTACCCAGATTGAAACGATACAAGGGTTTCAAGGAAGGGAAGCAAAGAATTCTTGTGGCAACAGATTTAGTAGGAAGGGGAATTGACATAGAACGTGTTAATATTGTTGTCAACTATGACATGCCGGATTCTGCTGATACTTACCTGCACAGGGTAATTGTTATCTACCTATCATGCTTTTGAGGCTAGTCAGTTTGTCAGTGAATAATTTTATAAGATATGGTGTCTGACTTGTGGTATGCTTATATGCTTGTTACTGACCTCAAATGCTTTGCATTTGCATTCATAGGTTGGAAGAGCTGGTAGATTTGGCACCAAGGGTCTTGCAATCACCTTGGTATCTTCTTCCTCTGATTCTGATGTTCTTAATCAGGTATATCAAGTTTCCTTTTGTACGAGCATTAATGAAAGGAAAGATGTATAGAGGTACTTTTGGGAATGCAATTATTCTATTAACAGAAGTTTAAACTTCGATTTCAGGTGCAGTCAAGGTTTGAGGTTGATATAAAGGAGCTTCCTGAACAAATTGACACTTCCACATATAGTAAGATGATATTCCTCTTTACTTACTCTGGCGCTACCAAACTTATTGCTAATTTATGACTTAGATCGTTTAGGTATACTGGAATTGGAGTATGTGTGCTTAAAGACTCCCTTGGATATTTGAAATTTGAGGCGCAAAAAGGCTGAGATGATTAATACCTCACATTTTGTTGCATGAGATGTTTTATGGCTACTTGTAAATTTCTTAATCTTAATTATAACATCTATTACTCCTCTGCAGTGCCAAATTGATGAAGTTTTTGGCGAATTAGGAGGGCGGATGCAATGGTTATGTTGCCCAGTGGGATGGATTGGTTGACGTCTCTGCAATTTCTAAGTCTTTTGACATAATTTGTTTTTCTTCTTTTTAAAGATGTTATTCTTACTGTTCCTTTATATTTCTGCTTCCTCTTTCCATTTAGATGTAGAAATATAAAATAGAGAATCAGTGTAACTTACAAACGTACCTTTAAGTATCTACTTATTGAATATTTGTTTAGTAATCTTACTTAGTTACCTTCCATTGTTCATGCTGTTTTTAAATATGATTTTTATAATATACAGACGCAGCATAACTTAATGGAAATCGATAGGTGGAGAATGATAAGATAAGAAACCGATAGATTTGGAATCTTAAAGCGATCTTTTCACTGAGTTGGATACTGTCTGTCTAACAATTGGTGTCAGCAACTTAAAGGCAAGAGGGTGAGGGCTATAGTGCTCAACGGAGTTTAAGATCCTGAAAGCTCTTTTGTGAAGAGGAATTGGGGTTGACAAAAATCCAATTTTCTAATGGCGTTGAAAGCTCAAGCACCTGGAATCTGATTCTACGTATTTGCAATTGAAAGTTTAGTTGGCTCTCTTGGCGTTTGAAACTTACACAAGATTCAGATAGTAAATGAAAGATTTCTGAAGCCAACATTGGAAAATTTCAAGTTCGCTGGATTTTACGAGCCTGGAGCTAACAGGAAATAATTTTCCCTATACACAAAATTACGTTCTGGTTTGATCTTCATGAAATATTTTCAAGCTTGATACATATTAGATGACGAGTAAATCAATGGACGTCAACCTCATTATATGCCTTTAATGAGTAACAAATATTTCAACCACTCTCTACAAACTGTTGATGTGATAGACAATAGTTAGCAAAAGATAGGAGGAGCCGGTAACTGAGTTTTATCTTATCTGACTTGGTGTAATCGTTAATATATTTCATTATATCGTATTAAATATCTGACTTAGTATAATCATTATATATCTCGTTATATCCCATGAAAATGAAGAAAATAGAAAGAAAGAAAAGTAGAAAACTCAAACTTGTTTTTAATTTTGGTCCACAAGGACCAGGCCACATGGGAGCCATACAAGCCATGAAGTCACTCCCTAGTATTTTAGGACGAGAGTTTTTGTATAATGAACCCATATTTATTGATTCATATACCTACATAGATAATGCTTACTAAAAAATGTCTCGTTATCTTATGTTAGTGTCTTGATACATTAAAATATATAATTATTCACTACTTTAAGTATTATTAAGGCATGTTTATTTTGAGAAAAACCATCTTTTGAAAAAAGAATAATAAAATTTCCATTTTATACCAATGTTTTCATTAAGTCATAAAAATATTAAAATAAACAAGCAGACATACAAAATGGAATCTGTTGTGTAGTAACTGAACAATATGTGTAAGCGGGAACATTACCTAATTTAACTGCCAACCAACCCATCAAGACTCGTTCCTTGCCAGCCGAAGCCTATTTCGTCTTTCTCTCTCCTCTTTCCGAACGACCGGTATATTACACAAAATTGTCACCGCCGCTAAAGCGACGGAAGGGCTGGACTTCTCTCACCGATGGAGAAGCCGTCGGACATTGAGACGGCTCACGGTGGACTCAAGGGCCCCCGACCCCGATCATCCCCTCCGCCCCCGCCGCTCGGTTTCTCCGCACCAACTCCGCAGCCGTGGACCTCATGGCTCGTGCCGCTTATTTTTGTGGTTAATATTGCATTGTTTGGGTATTCTATGTACCTCAATAATTGCCCTTCTGTAAAAGACGATTGCCTTCTCACAAATTATTTAGGGAGATTCTCTTTCCAACCGTTCAAGGAGAATCCCCTTCTTGGCCCTTCCACCAAAACGTGAGAATTAATTCCTTCTGTCTCAGATTTTACATTACATTAGTTTACTTTCAGCAAAGGTGGGGAAGGCAAATTCATCGTAATGGGATTTTTTTTTTCTCTGTCTTTAATCTGCATGCAGAAATGTCTGAGAGGATATGCATGCTGGCTAAATTAAGAAAGTGGTCAATTTGAAGCTTTCTTCGTGCGCATGTCCTTTTCATTCTTTCATTTCTCTTTCCGGGTTTTCTTATAGAAGTTAAATCAATATAAAAATGATATTTGGTGAACTGCTTAATAATGTGAAAATATATTTGAACTGCGAGTGAAGTTTTGATTGCAATGTCAATTAACTCGGAAGGAGTGAAGATGGGAGAAGTGGAAAGATATCTATAATATGTAAATGTTGATAAATTGCTGAGTTTAACTTATCCTCCTCTACTACTTCCATTTTCATTACTAGCAAGCACACCCTAAGTCACTCTCATGAAATTTCAAAGCCGGGATTGCTCATATTCACACAAGGATATTGTCAAAGTAAAACATATATTCCCTGTCAGTAAAATACAGACTTACAACCACTAAGTTTATTATAGCTAGCAGCAGTACTTAATAGATGCTCTTTGTGCATCCAAAAGTGCTGAGGTCCTTATGTTGAGCTCGCTATCTTTTGCCTTTAGCCTTGGTTTCTATACTCTGCTTTGTCCTGCCAAGCACAATTGAACTTGAAGGTTTAAAACGAAGTTATAGTACTTATTTATCTCCCTAGCAGGATCTGTAGGTTTGAGCGTTTGTTCTAATTAACTTCTGCAGGCTGCAAAACTTAGGAGCCCTTCAGAAGGAGCTAGTGGTGGACAAGGATGAGAAATGGCGCTTCTTTACTTGCATGTTTCTTCATGCTGGAGTTATACATATAGTCGCCAATATGTTTAGTCTTCTATCTATAGGAATCCGGCTTGAGAGGGAATTTGGATTTTGTAAGCTTTGACTGAGTTTTCCTATTAAACTGATCGATGTTCTTCAGTAGATTTCTAATCTCTCATATTTGGCAGTGAGAATTGGATTCTTATATATGCTTGCTGGTTTGGCTGGAAGCTTGACTTCTCTTTTGCATTCAAGATCATCTTCAAAACCGACCATATCAGTTGGCGCATCCGGTGCACTTTTTGGACTTCTGGGCGCCATGCTTTCTGAGCTCTTAACCAACTGGACAATCTATGCAAATAAGGTAACATATCCTTACTTGAAGGATTCAAATTGTTTCTGGCCTGATAGTTAAGAAGTTGACGAGAAAATCTTAATCCATTGTTTCTTCAGTGTGCAGCTCTTTCAATGCTTTTGCTCATTAGTGCCCTGAATTTGAGTCTTGGATTTCTACCTCATGTTGACAATTCAGCTCATATTGGAGGATTCATCGCTGGATTTTTGCTGGGTTTTATTCTTATGATACGTCCTCAATATGGATATGTAAACCGCAAGTATGTTCCTCCAGGATATGATGTACAACGTAAATCCAAGTACAAGACCTATCAATATGTCTTCTTTGTCACATCATCAATCCTCTTAATTGTCGGGTAAATGACTGATTTTCTTTCCTATGAACTTTCACAATGAAAAATTTTCAGCCTTAGCTTGCCTTCCTGAACTTGTTGTAATGGCTCTTTTGGCAGATACGTAGTTGCATTCACTCTGCTGTATCAAGAAACGACACCAGAGAAAATTTTCCTTCTCAAAGACAAGAGAGAGATCTAAGTTGAATGCTTGTCTGATTCCACCGCCTGTTCCTCAAACTTGCAAGTTATAATTAATCCATAATCTCCCTGTCTAGATATGTGACATACTTGAAAATAGATGTTTCTTAGTCTGAAACTCTTTGTTTTTTGTTCAGGTACATGCTTGTTAATGCTCTATCCAGAAGAAATAAAGACAAATACTGAGACGATTTTACATGCTATACATGTATCCATATTCTTGCACGAATACTGACCTCCTAATTCATTGGTCCATGTGAAATAGTATTGGAGTAAATTAAACATCAACTGAGGTTCCTTCAGGTCTCTTCTAGAGATTCTTTATTTCAGATTAATGGTGATTCATAAAATTATTTTTTTCTGATATTTTAAATAATTGTAAAACGGTATTTTAAAATATGTAAAATCTTATGAAGCAACTCTTCTAAAATACGATAATATGGAAGTCATAGTCACCTAAATAGTAATAGTGTGGAAAGGATCCTTATTCCAGTATTCCTTATAGCAGGGATGAAAATATTTAAAGACTTACTTATACTATGGCAATTTTTTAATAACTATGTAGTTTAATAATGTTACTTCATTTTATAATTATTTTCTTCTTATATAATATTAATTTTTGATGTATTAAAATTAAATTTGAGACTTCCACCAAACTAGTTGAATTTCATATTTTAATACTGCAGGTATATCGATGTTTTAATTTAACGAGCACCAAGCAGAAACTAGATAATTTATTCGTAGGAATAAAGATTTAATATTTTTGAACAAAAGTTATCTCAATCAAACAATATCAATTAATTAATGTTTAGGGATGACATATATATTTTTTGTTCATGGGATTGCTCTGGGGTAGGGGAATTTGTTTCAATGAAGATAAAGGGGTGAGATAAATTTTTCTTTCCATTTGGAAACTGGGATAACATTTTTTTGGGTGAGAAGTGAGAACTCGTTATATTGAAATAAATATTTCTTATTTATTGAATTATTTAAATTAATGTATATATATGTTAATTAGTAATTATAAAATAAATTTATACTAATAGTAATAAATATTATATATATTTATTTCTAGTAATTTTTTAAAATTAAAAATGAATTTTTTAAATTCTTGAAATTTTTTTTTTAAATTTTACAATTTTGAGAATTTAAGCGATTTACTATATCCTTATGGATAATAGGGATAAAGAAATTTGTTCTCCTTCCCTATGTACTAATGGTAAAAGAGTTAATGTGAATTTATTTTAGAGATAATTTTAAAATATATTTTAATTTTTTAATGCTTCATAAAATTAATTCTTTTATAATACCTCAAGTAATAATTGATTAATTTCTCATCAACACTTTTTTAAAAATAATTTACACTATTTTATTACTAGTTTCTGACTTCAGTTTATCGGTAAAATAAAATATAACTTTTGGAAACGGCCCTCAGCCCTCCTTGCAAGTTGCAATTGTTAATATCTGTGGACTTACTACTCTATGCTCTGGTCTGGACAAAAGCAGACGGGTGTTTAGAAGTGGCGACGTTGAAGCCAATCCAGAGGTAGGGCGCAGAAATTGAATAGTTGAATCAGAAACGAGGCAAAAATGGGTTGGATCGGTGAGACTGTGGACTCCGTTAAATCTCTTCAGATCCGCCAGGTCCTCACCCAGGCTGTTAGTCTCGGTTCGTTCCTCTAGTCGCTTTATCTGAGTGCGTGTGTGCGACCCTTACGCAGAAAGATCAATACTTCATATTTTCTGTGCTCTCTCTGGGCCCTGCAATGATGTGGGTAAACTGTGATGTTAAGAAATTTGAGGCAATGGATTGAAGAAGCAATATTTTTGTTGTTGTTTATATGTATAGTTCGAATTGACATTTTTACCAATTAATAGAATCAGGAAATAACATATAAGTTTCTTCGAATTCGGACTTATGATAATCTGAAATTCTTGCTTTATTTATTTATTTTTTAAATTTCGTTTTCATGGTATTCTTGTTCTATATTTTATGCCTGTTCATTATTTTTTTAGTGTACAAGTGACAGAGGGCTTAGGCTCAAGTATTGATTGGTCAGGTTGGTGCCTGTGTTGGTGAATAAGTTTTTAAAAAACTCTGCTATATGGAGTAATATTTTGGTGTTGAAAAACATTGCTGCAGGTATGAAGCTGAGGTCGTGACCCTTGTCTACTGTTTTCCTTCATACCAACTCTTAGTGATGTCCCTATTAAACCCCGTGTCATTTGACTTGCCCTTTATTTCTTTTTAAACTTAAGATGTTTGCATTAGAAATCAAATAAATAGTCGTCCTTGGATTTTCTTTCTTTAATCATATATGGACAGTATTTGAGTTTAGGTAATTTTCTACTGTTTAACCAAGTGTATTAGTGTCCTGAATAAAGTTTAAAAATAAATGAAGACAAGATTTGATTATTAATTCATCAAAGATTATCTGAGTCCTTCCTACGTAGAAGAAGCCAAGCAATGCCATCCCAGCCAAAGAAAGAAAATGAAATTCAACAGAACAGAAGTTATTAAATTATGGAAAACCCATCAAGAAGTTGCTTTTTCTATAACATATGGTACGATTGAAGTTTAATTTCAAGCTTTCAAGTTCAAATTTTTTGTTTGTTTGTTACTTAATCTCTATAATTTAAATAAATATAATACAGATTACAGATGAAAGTGTACTTGACTGTGACGGTACTGGTAGAGGAGTGTAGTTAATACTTAGAACTTTCAGCCTTTGATGATTGTTCTTTCTCTGTGAACAATCTTTTCAAGGGCCTCGTAATGGAGTTTTAAGGAGACAATTTAGGAGCAGGATAGGTATTTTATGTGGTAATCTGGGATGTTAATGGGCTATTAGATGGCCTGAAGTTTTCAAAACTTGGGGACTTCAGTCATTTGTTGTTGGTAGGGGGTAGTGAGTACTAAAGGTTGGAGAATTTGAGACAACCACTGTCTTTTGGTACTTTGGAGGTCACTTTCTCGTGATTACTTTGTGGAAGAGCATTTATACAGGGAAGGAGAAGTTTCTATTTTAGAATGAAAATTTAATTTGTGGATATTTAAAATTTGAGACAGTTTTTGCATGAGGACTTTGAAGGTTGTAGTTTCAGGCCCTTTTAATATTTAAAACGTGATAGGTATATAACTATTTAAACAAGCAACCTGTTGGGGTATTGGTAACCTACTCATATAGTTTGTGGGCTGGCTGGCCAGGTTACAAATTAAGCAGTGGGCTCAGTGAAATTTCCCCCCTCTTTGTTTTCTGGATCAAGTTATGACTTCTGTTTATCTGACAAATTAGGCACACTATGATTTCTGACCAATATTTTACATGTAGAACAAAGAATTTGTTCAAGGACATATAATCATTGTTTGCCTTACATCATATGGTTTAACTAGCCTGCTGAATCTTGGACTACTGACAACAGAAATGGGCTTCTTTGTATGGTGGATAATATTCTATATTTATTCTACTACTTCATTATATATCTTGGTAGAAGAATTCCCCAATCCCTGCATGTTTTGTGTTGATTTTTGTAAACTTTCTGGTTTTATGATCTATCTTTATCACTGCTGTTTCCTCAAGTAATCTCCATTCTGTCTCAGGCATGATTGTTACATCTGCACTGATAATATGGAAGGCGTTGATGTGCATCACTGGCAGTGAATCTCCTGTTGTGGTTGTTCTTTCTGGAAGCATGGAACCAGGATTCAAGAGGGCAAGTCAATTGAATGCTTGAGTAACTGTATATCTAATATTTTGTTCAATGAATATTATTTCATGTCTCTTCTAGTCCTTATTCTAGAAATATTCTGTTCATCTAATACATGCATCAGCAAGAAGGGAGAAGCTGCATATTTATAAGAAGAATTGGTCCATTAAATTGTAGTGTTTGTTGGTTCAATTAACAAATGTTCTCGTATATCATATGCAGGGTGACATCTTATTCTTACACATGAGTAAAGATCCAATTCGGGCAGGGGAGATTGTGGTATTCAATGTGGATGTAAGTCCTTGGTCAATTTTTCTCTTTAGTATTCTTTCTTATTCATATTTATAATTGAATATTGTATGTGACTTGCTTCTACAAAATCAGGTTTGTTTCAGTACTCTGGCAGCTTTTGTCTTGTCATGACATTGACGTACTGATATAATTTCTTTTATCAAATTTTTGTATTGTAGTTTCTCTGTATTCTATACACTCTTTGTTATGATTTTTGGTCATTTCCTATGAGAAAATTGGATAGATGAATATTGGAAGTAACATGCTCACTTTGAAATGGATCTCTTGTCTCTGACGAAAAGTTGGAGAGCATGGATATGTGATTTCTAGAGAAAAATACTATTTAGTAGATCAAAACTCTAGATATCCATATAAAATTAGTAATATTCTATCTTTGAAATTGTTTAATATGCCCATGTTCATGTTGCTCTTTGATCCCTATAGCTAGGATGTTTAATAAGTTGTCTGACCTAATGAGCAAGTTTGAGCTCAGTATCTTAGCTCTTTATTTGAGGGTTCACTGAAACTTTAAGTTGACTTTTTAACTAGATGTATATCATATTATTTAGGATTTTTATGTTTCATTTAGATAATAGGTTAATTTATTTTGTTATATTATTTTACACTGTATTATGAGATGCTAATTGATTACTACTCTTCTGCTGCTTTGTATTCGTTCTCCCTACTTCCCTTACTGACGTACTCAATTGACTTGAGAATTTTTGTTCAGGGTCGTGAGATTCCAATTGTTCATCGTGTAATTAAGGTAAGCACACCTTTCTTGCCAATTTTGTACATTTATTTAGCCTGGTGTAAAGATTGCTCCTTGCTTGTAAATGTGATCGAGAGTCAGTTGTTCCATGTGCTTCAGCGCGTAGTTGTCTTGTGACTGGATATAAGGTAGAAAGTGATTTACTGCATGATTGTTGGTACATAGATTTATAAATTTTATATTAGCATATTAGATGGTTGTCTGATGCCATCCAGCATTCCTTGGATCTATAAGCCTTTATTCAAATACGGCTTGAAAATCATAGGTGTTCTTTTCTGAGACTATGAAGTTGTTATTTATTATATGTGCTAGGCTTTACTTTATCATCTAAAAATGATAAAAGTAATAGTGTAAAATCACTGTATAAAAGAATGGTATATTGAGAAAGATTCCCGGATATCCTGTTCAACAAAAGACTGGGGGGAAGGGGGGGTGTTTAAACTACTGTCTCTTGTTCATATAGGACACACTTCTACACCTTAAATGGACATGGATGTGTGGGAATGACAGTTCAAGCCATAAGAGAAGAAATTAAATAGAATTTGTCATTTACCCTCTTTAATGTGGCTTTGACTGACTTAGCTCCTGTCTGTGTTTTAGTCCTTACTATCCAGCAATATTTTTTTCTTCAGACATCAGCTTCTACATATTACACTTCCATTAGAAATTCCGCTGTCCATCCCTGTCTCTCTGGTGTTGCATGCAGTACTTCCTTAAATATATTGTCATTGATAACATCCTGCATAGTGGCAAGAATCTGAGGATTATTTATAAGGTTATGATTAGTATATTCCTTAAAATAATCCCTCTAGTAGAATTATCTTCAACATTTTTAATGCTTTGAATTTTCTGATACCTTTACCTATTACCGTTTAGTTTTTGACATTTTAGTACCATTTAGTTTATGACATTTTTAATGGTTGATTATTTGTAGGTTCATGAACGACAAGATACGGGGGAGGTTGATGTTCTCACAAAAGGTAGTGACTTATCCATAACTAAATAAATTTATAGAAATACTGAAAGTACTGTATACAGGTTTTCCTTTATACAACACCTGATGACATGGAATATTTATGATTTATGCATTTCTCCAAAATATTGTATGTCATATGTTTTGTTTTGGTTGTCCATTCAGTTAATGCTTTATGGTTACTATAATACTCCCTTTGCGTATATTGCTGTCTTCCACAGGAGATAACAATTATGGCGATGACAGATTACTGTATGCACATGGTCAACTCTGGCTGCAAAGGCATCACATTATGGGAAGAGCTGTTGGGTATAATAGTTTTTCCTTCCAGTTACATTTGCTCCATTTTGGTTGCAGGATTTGTCCTATAATCTGTCATGAAAAGGCTATTGCTTGCTTGTTGGAGCAACCCCGAATAGTTATTTGTATCATAATATAAAAGTTATATGTTTTGACTCTCCAACTAAAATAATAAGATTCTTGTGTGACATTGAAGTTTCATACGCTCTGGCTACATGCTTAGTGCTTACTAGATGACCAAGGCAAGTTACCAAGCTGTGGAACTGTAAACTTTATTTAGGCCTTTCAACATGATTTTTAAGGCACCATGAATAGGCTTAATTTTAGTTTAGCCTACCATGATAGTTACAGTTCTGCCTTCAAGATATCTGAAAAGTATAAAAAATGTCTAAATGAAAGATGATTTGTGCTGTTATATTTGATAGATTTTTCTGTTGCTTAAAATTTTCATTGGCAGGTTCTTACCTTATGTTGGATGGGTGACAATCATTATGACTGAAAAGCCTATCATAAAGGTATGTTTCAATGCCGGTCTTAACTGAAGTTGGTTGATGCTTTTATTTTTATAGCGCAAACTTAGAATGGTGTGTGCAATGGCTTATTACCACGTGATGTATGACTATGGGATGCTTGATGACAATTTAAATTGCATGATGTAAATTTTGAATAGCTGAAATTATGTTTATGAACTATGCCAAGCTGTTTCTTTCTTGCAGTATGTTCTCATTGGTGCTTTGGGTTTGCTCGTGATAACTTCAAAAGAGTAAGGGATTAATCTATGTCATGTTGTGATCTAACCTCCGATGATACTGTCATCAGAGCCATCACCTTCTCGACAGTGTCATTTTGCAGCATCCTTTGTGTGGTTGACAACTTAATGTTAAGATTCAAGAATGAATCCAGAGTAGTTTATTTTCACATGTTTTTAACCTCTCTCTATGCTTTGAGATCTCCTCTTCCTTTATCTGGTATTCTGGTGGTTCAAGCCTATCATCTGAACTGTTGCCACTTTCTATGTGAGGTAATTTACCTAATGAGGTATGAGCTTCCTTCATGCCTATTGATCGGGTATATGGCAAACAGTCCCTGACCTTGCACTGCACTCTTCTGAGTTATGGGACAACTTCGCCAAACCTTCTGTTTTGACCTTATTTTTCCCCATTTTAAAGGCTTAGGCTCTTCATTAGAATTTTGCAAGTTGCAGCACGTAGATAGAGGTTGTAATCTGTTACAAGAAAATAGAATATGGTAAGCTGGCATCTCAATCAATGCCCCTAATTTAGAATAATCTGACTCGCATAATTTTGTTGTTAACAAGCTTTGCTCAAATTGGTGTGATTACATCTGAGTTTAAGTGGCCTATTCATTTTTTTGGGGGGGTCAAATTCGGATGCATCATATCAATACTTTGTATGCAGTTTGAGAAGAATGGTTATGTGAGTAGCATTACTGAAAGAAGAAAATACTTGATAAGAATTTCTTTACGTGAATTTCATCTGGCTTAAAATAAATCACTTATAACTTGTTTAATGTCCACTTTGAATTAAATGTGTTTTGGATCTGTCTAAAATTTGATGTTGGCATACAAATTTAATTGACCAAATACATCAGAACAAAATGAAGCTATAAAATGGGTAAGTAGTGAATGCGTGGTTTTCTTATATATTTTTTTCCTTCTTCAAAATCAATTAACATAGGCTATATACATTTTTTTTTTGCTATTTCAAGTAATTAAAGCTTGACTTGGATTTTAAGAAACTAATTCGAGAAGACAGATGATAAACTCAATTATTTTGTTTTTCCAAAATTTAATGTAATAGTTAAGAAGTAATTATTCTTAAAGAATAAAAATTATCACAAGGTGTCCCCACCATAACCCTTTTAAGGGAAACAGTAGCTCTCTTTAAAGAAGCATTTTTTTCTAAATAAATCAAATACTAAAAAATTATTAGAGATTATACTTTTATATAAAGCTAAAAGAATTTCAAGAAAATATTATTCATTTTTTTTCTACAAAGTTATATTTTTAAAAACAAACGAACAATTCTTGAATAAATAGAAGCACATAATATACCAATATAACATTAAAGAAGAAGTGCTCATAAGTATAGTTCAAGTTAAATTTTTTTAATATTAAATGTTAAATGACTCAAATATTATGTTTAAATTCTTACTTTTGTCTCAACAATAAAGAGAAAATTCATAAGAAGTTATAAATAATTACTAATATGTTGGGCTAACGAATATGTTTTTCACTGGCTTAAACATAATGTCGCTGATGGGTTAGAATCAAAATATACTGTACTATTAATTTTGAGGTTGGCCTGTTAAGGCTAGAGTTAAGTGGGCCTATTCGGGCGGATCCTTAGAATTGTCTTTATCATAATTTTTTTCATTTGCCCTTAGAAATCAAACAACATCTCTACACTAAAAAGCCTAAAATACTCGGCTTGACGGCTTCTTCCCTAAATTGCTAATCTCTTTGTTCTTTCCCATTCCACCATTCACCTCAATCTAAGGACTTGTTTGGTGCGCTGTATAAAATTAGATAAGGTAATATAAACTAATATAATTTAATTTTATACGATATTTAATACATATAAAAGATTGTATAAGTTTATATAGTTAAAACTTTTTATATAGTGATAACGGTATAACAAAATCAAGAAGTAAGTGAAATAAGCCTATATAAAACTAAATATGATAAAAGTTTGATTATTTTGACTAAAATACTTTTAGATATATATATATATATATATATATATATATATATATATAAATATTAGATTTACTCGAATTATATATAAAAGTAACATTAGTTCACCAAAATTATTGTTTAGTCTAATTTTAGCACAAAATAATTATAAAAATAACATGAGATTTACCCAAATTGTTTTTTCTTAATTTAACACAATATTATATCTAAAAATATTATTAAAATTACTAAAATTATTAATTAATCAAATTTTTACACAAAAAAAGCTAAAATTGTGAAAGAAATTAGCTCTGATTTCTCAAATTTCCCCTGTTCTAATGCCTGTTCTTGGTTTCTATTATGGTAGAGATTAGCTGTTCGTTTTAGTTTTAGCTTCTATTTGGGATTCTGGTTTCGATTGGGGTACTCTTAAATGGGTTTATTTCTACTCCAGGTTATTTGTTATTATTCCTGGGTTCTGTGGTGGATTTAACATCTGAATGGTTCAATTTATATTTGGATTTGATTGTTTGATGTTTCTAATTTGGGGTTTTTAACTTTCTAGGTTGTAGGGTAATTTATGGGGTTTGTTGAGCATTTTGATACGTGCAAAATGTCCTACGTTCTGGTTGAAGAAATTGGCTCTTCGGTTAATACTATTTTGATTGCTTTGTATCCTCTCATCAAAATGAACATTTTAATTTATAACGAGGACTTGGGATAATTGTATGATTTTATTATTTTTTTAATGTGTAATATTTATTATAAATAATTTTTTATATATACTCATTTTAAATAATTATATGTTTTAGTTGATTTTTATATATTTTATTAAATTTTTTTAATTAAGAAGTTTTAAAGTTATAAGATTGAATTATGACCCTGAACCCGAACAAAAATAGGTCAACCTAATGCCTGGAGAAGCCCGGGTCAGTTTGGCCCGAATTCAGTGCTAATTATAAGCTCAGGAAAAAAAACAAAAAGAATATATATATATAAGGAGCCTGAAGTTTCACTTACTCTGGTCTGAAGAATATTACTGCTGATATACATGCCTGTGGTTTTCAGGAGCCAATCATTCACCCATGAAGTTGGCGCCTTCATTCCCTTCTGCTGTTAACTTTCCGGTGGAGTAGATTTCTGATATCATCCTTCACCAGAGATCCTTCTGAATTTGTGCAATAATTGTGAGCTAAAATAATAAATAAAAGAAACTTTGGTTTTCTCAAATGTAAGAATAGTGTTTGCCATTTGAGCTCACAAATGAATACAAGATTCAAAGGTTCACACTTTTCCTTGTTAATTAGTCAGTCCCAATGTCCAAGGCCATCCTTTCTCGAATCAAACCCCGTCAAATCCCAAATACCACTTCTAATTCCCCTATCCCTTTCACGCCTCACATCAAGAAGGTTGTTCTCAATACCGTCGAAATCCTTAGAACCCACGAGCAATGGGAGGATACCCTCGAAAGCCATTTCGATGAATCCGAAATACTTGTTTCGGATGTTGCCCATTTCGTTTTAGACCGAGTACATAATGCAGAACTGGGTTTGAAGTTCTTTGATTGGGCCAGCAGAAGACCATATTCTTGTTCCCTAGATGGGGTTGCATATTCTTCGCTTCTGAAGCTTTTGGCGAGGTTTAGAGTGTTTTCAGAGATCGAATTGTTGTTGGGGAACATGAAAGTGGAAGACATAAAACCCACTCATGAAGCATTGAGTATTGTGATTCGGGCTTACGGAGACTCTGGGTCGGTTGATAGGGCTCTAGAGTTATATTATTTGATGCGTGAAATACATAATTGTTATCCTAATTTCGTGGCTTGTAATTCTTTGCTTAAAGTTCTAGTGAAACACGGTAAAGTTGAAATTGCGCGTCAATTGTATGATGAAATGGCTGAAAGAGATGACGGTACAGGTACTTTTGTGGATAACTATAGTACCTCTATTATGGTGAAAGGTCTATGCAACGAGGGGAAGGTTGAGGAAGGTAGGAAATTGATTGAAGATAGATGGGGAAAAGGCTGTGTACCAAATGTTGTATTTTACAATACGATTGTTGATGGGTATTGCAAGAAAGGTTATCTTCAAGGTGCAAATAGAGTTTTCAAGGAATTGAAATTGAAGGGATTTTTGCCAACATTAGAAACTTATGGGGCTATGATTTATGGATTCTGTAGAGCAGGGGATTTTGAAGCAGTTGATCAACTTCTGATAGAAATGACTGAAAGGGGATTGAACGTGAATGTACAAGTGTATAATGAGATTATTGATGCTAAATACAAGCATGATTTGGTAGAAAAAGCAGTTGAGACAATGAGAAGGATGATTGAGAATGGTTGTAAGCCAGATATTACAACTTATAATACTCTGATAAACTATTCATGCAAGGGTGGGAGAGTTAAGGAAGCTGATGACCTCCTAGAGCAGGCAAAAAAGAGGGGATTGGTGCCTAATAAGTTTAGTTATACTCCCCTTATGCATGCTTATTACAGGCAAGGCGATCATGTTAAGGCGTCAAATATGCTTATTAAGATTGCTGAAACAGGAGATGAACCTGATTTGGTTTCTTATGGAGCTTTAATCCATGGAGTTGTTGTTGCAGGGGAAATTGATGTTGCATTGATGGTCCGAGAGAAGATGATGGAAAAGGGAATATTCCCTGATGCCCAAATTTACAATGTTCTGATGAGTGGCCTTTTCAAGAAAGGGAGGTTTCCTGCTGCTAAACTGCTGCTTTCAGAAATGCTTGAGCAAAATGTTGAACCTGATGCATATGTTTATGCCACCTTGGTAGATGGGTTTATTAGAAATGGTGAACTTGATGAGGCAAAAAATCTTTTTGAACTCACAATTGGCAGGAGTATAGAGCTTGGAATAGTAGGGTACAACTCCATGATTAAGGGTTTCTGTAAATTTGGAAAGATGACAGATGCTCTATCATGCATCCATAGGATGAAAAAGGCACGTCATGCTCCAGATGAATACACCTATTCAACAGTTATAGATGGATATGTGAAGCATCATGACTTGGATGCTGCATTCAAGATGTTTGGACTGATGCTGAAACAGAAATGCAAGCCAAATGTGGTCACTTACACCTCTTTGATCAATGGACTCTGCATGAAGGCAGATTTGAGCAGAGCTGAAAAAGCTTTCAGAGGGATGAACTCTTTTAACTTAGAGCCTAATGTTGTCACATACACAATACTGATTGGGGGTTTCTGTAAGGATGGTAAACTTGCAAAAGCAGCATCCTTTTTTGAACTAATGCTGATGAACAAGTGTCTTCCTAATGATGTTACATTCCATTATCTGATAAATGGTTTAACAAATAATGCAACTAGTTCAGTTTTCAATGAAGAAAATGAGTTCAAGGGTAATGATGAGTCCTTGATTTTGTATTTCTTTGCAAGGATGATTTCGGATGGATGGAACCAGAAGGCTGCTGCTTATAATTCTATTATTATTTGTCTTTGTCAACATGGAATGATTGAAACTGCTCTATCGTTGCAAAATAAGATGCTGAGTAAGGGGTTTCTTCTGGATGCTGTATGTTTCACTGCTCTGCTGCATGGCTTATGCATAAAAGGTAGGTCAAATGAATGGAGGGGTATTATACCCTGTGATCTGGAAAAGATTGAACTCCAAACTGCTGTTGAGTATTCGCTGGCATTAGACATATACCTATATCAAAGAAGGGTTTCAGAGGCTTCATATATTTTGCAGGCCTTGGTTGAAGACCCCAACTTTTCTGTTCAGCAAGTAAAAAGATCTCAAGTTATAGTAGGATAGGGAGCTAGGAAAATCCCTATACTTCAGTAGGAAATTCTATGAACTAATGAAATCAATCTCCATAGCAGAGTAATAGAAAGGAATGTGTATTTGATGAGGTTTACATTTACATCCTGAAATTGAGAAAGATGGCCCATTCATGTCTTCTCTGGATCCCGATATACTTGATGACTGTACTCCTCAAAGAGACTGTCAGTTATCTCACTCGATAAAGTTTTTAATTTCTTAGGCCACTAAGGAAGATGAATAGTTTCATACTTTGCAGTATGACTGATGGTTTTTCACGATTAATTGTTCAGTCAACGGGTCCAAACATGGAGAGAGCTGCCTCTTACAACAATGAAATCTTAAATCTGGTTTTCTTGTGTAGGCAGTTTGCTGATATTTAAATAAAGGTAGTTACATCTTGTACATTTATATGCATTGTACAGTTGCGAAAAAGACATGTATTACGGGTTGCTTTCCTTCAAGTGAAGTATTAGTGCATCTCTATATTATATACTTCAAGACATCATTGCGTCACTTATTTCTCTATCATGTTTTCATTAAGAAATTCCATAAACAGTTTCAGGAACATCTACTGCAGAAGATATGTCAAACAACTTCATGAATCATGACAGGAGCAGGGAAGAACTTTCTGGAGAATGACAATTAATGCAGTAATACAAAACTAAAATCATAGGTAATTTCTCAGTCACAGACACAAGTATGTGTGTGCTTATGCAAAATTCCTTTCAAACAACTGCATGTGAACACGAAGAACAAGGAACTTGATAAGTTCTTTAATGTTGAAACCAAACTTGATTTATGATAGGATGGGTATTTCAATTTTTTTATGAATGCCCTGGATTAGGATGGGTATTTCAATTTTTTTATGAATGCCCTGGATTTTCTTTCTTTAATCATATATGGACAGTATTTGAATTTAAGAAATTTTCTTCTGTTTGAACAAGTGTATTAGTATCCTGCGCAAAGTTTAAAAATATATGTGATGCAAGTCTGTGTTATTAACTGTCAAACTAAGTAGCGATTACAATTCAGAAGCAACAAAAGCCTCCCACTTTCGATTGCTATACACAACAGAACAGAACAGAACACTCTGTTTCTGGAGAATTCTACAACAATAGCAGACTAAATTCCACCAACACACACAACCCTACTAACTTCTTCTGCCCACAACCATCTAGATTCTGATTCAGGTCTTCCTTCCCATCGAACTAAGAATTTACTGTACCCTCCACAACGGTTAGACACATCCTGATGATTGGTAATACCTGCAATCTCCTTAGAGTGTTCATGCTGTAAATTTATTTGTGGGGTTGGTTCTTGTGCCTCCATTTGTTCTTCCTCTGAACCATTCTCACCCCTATATTCAGTGAGTTCCTCCACATTAATGACAGGGCTGATGCCATAGTGTGGAGGTAGTTCCACCAAATATGAATTGGGTCCTATTTGCTTCAATATTTTAAAGGGACCATCCATTGGAGAAATGTTTATTGTTTAGTACTCCTGGGAGTATGGTACTCCTTCCGTTAGATTTATGCCACGTGATACTTTTTGAGTGAAAAGCTTCACGTGACACAGATCCAACGAAAGGAGTACCATACTCCCAGGAGTACCGAAAATGTACTGCCATCCCTTCTATAATGCAGTTTAGTACATCCTCAAGCAATTATTCTCTTGGGTCTGATGCGAACCAAGACTTGGTCTCCCACTTCAAATTTTCTCTCCCTGTGATTTTGGTTTGCAGCACCAGCATACTTTTCAACCTTCACAACCAAACGCCTCTTAGTTTCCTCATGAATTCTGTTCAACTGCTATGAAAGCTCTAAAGCTTCCTCACTCGGGTTGGGTGGTAGGGGTAGTGAGTGAGTGTCCATCTGTGTATTAGGATGGAACCCATAGACTATCTCAAATGGGGTACGGCATGTGGTACGGTTAACCGAGCTATTAAAGGCAAATTCAGCCTGAGGAAGAATTAGATCCCAACTAGTGACATGCTCATCCACCAAACAACGTAATAAATTACCCAAACTCCTATTCACAACCTCCGTTTGCCAGTCAGTCTGGGGATGAAAAGCACTAAAAAATTTCAGTTTTGTTCCCATCTTGGCCCACAGAGTCTTCCAAAAATAATTAACAAATCTCACATTTCTATCGGATACAATAGATAAAGGCACCCTATGCAGTCTCACTATCTCCTACAAGAAAAGAGTAGCTACCCTGGAAGCATCATAAGTTTTGCAGCAGGGAATGAAGTGGGCCATTTTGGAGAAACGATCCACCACCACCATAATGGAATCATGTTGTCTCAAGGTTCTTGGTAACCCCAAGACAAAATCCATACTAAGGTGCTGCCATGGTTTATCTGGAGTAGGGAGGGGAGTTTATAGACCAACTGATTGCTTGGTGCCCTTGTTTAGTTGGCACACCCTACAATGATCCACTACCTTGCGAACATCTTTCATCATTCTAGGCCAGTAGAAATGGTCAGCTACTAAAGCATAGGTTTTGTATACCCAAAGTGTCCAGCAAAACCCCCACCTTGTAATTCAGTAATCATAAATTCTCTCATGGAACCTTGAGGAATGCAAAGCTTTGCCCCATGAAATAAATAACCATCTCTCACCACAAAATTGCGGACTGCTTTGCAAGGCCTCCCACAATTCCTTGAAATCCGCATCCTGGGCATATTGGCCTTTAATTCCTTCAAACCCCGTGGCATTCACAGCTGTGATCTGTAATAAATGGGATCTGCGACTGAGTGCATCTGCTACTTTATTTTGGGAGTACTAAAGGTTGGAGAATTTGAGACAACCACTGTCTTTTGGTCCTTTGGAGGTCACTTTCTCGTGATTACTTTGTGGAAGAGCGTTTGTACACGGAAGGAGAGGTTTCTATTTTATAATGAAAATTTAATTTGCGGATATTTAAAATAGGGGTTCATTTGAGACATTTTGTGCATGAGGACTCTGAAGGTTGTAGTTTCCAGGTCCTTTTAATATTTACAACGTGGTAGGTATATAACTATTTAAACAGGCAATTTGTTGGGGTATTGGTAACCTACTCCTATAGTTTGTGGGCCGGCTGGCCAGGTGACAAATTAGGCAGTGGGCTCTGTGAAAATTTCCCCTCTTTGTTTTCTGGGTCAAGTAATGATTTCTGTATATATGACAAATTAGGCACAATAAGATTTCTGACTAATATTTTACATGTAGAACAAAGAATTTGTTCAAGGACATATAATCATTGTTTGCCTTACGTCAAATGGTTTAACTAGCCTGCTGGATCTCGGACTACTGACAACAGAAATGGGCTTCTTTGTATAGTGGATAATATTCTATATTTATTCTACTACTGCATTATATATCTTGGTAGAAGAATTCCCCAATCCCTGTGTGTTTTGTTTTGATTTTTGTAAACTTTCTGGTTTTGTGATCTATCTTTAACACTGCTGTTTCCTCAAGTAATCTCCATTCTGTCTCGGGCATGATTATTACATCTGCACTGATAATATGGAAGGCGTTGATAAGCATCACTGGCAGTAAATCTCCTGTTATGGTTCTTTATGGAAGCATGGAACCAGGATTCAAGAGGGCAAGTCAATTGAATGCTTGAATGCTTCAGTAACAGTATATCTAATATTTTGTTCAATGAATATTATTTCATGTCTCTTCTAGTCCTTATTCTAGAAATATTCTGTTCATCTAATACATGCATCAGCAAGAAGGGAGAAGCTGCATATTTATAAGAAGAATTGGTCCATTAAATTGTAGTGTTTGTTGGTTCAGTTAACAAATGTTCTCTTATATCATATGCAGGGTGACATCTTATTCTTACGCATGAGTAAATATCCAATTCGGGCAGGGGAGATTGTGGTATTCATTGTGGATGTAAGTCCTTGGTTAAATTTTCTCTTTAGTATTCTTTCTTATTTATATTTATAATTGAATATTATATGTGACTTGCTTCTACAAAATCAGGTTTGTTTCAGTACTCTGGCAGCTTTTGTCTTGTCATGACATTGACGTACTGATATAATTTCTTTTATCAAATTTTTGTATTGTAGTTTCTCTGTATTCTGAGTCACTTTCTGCAAAGGCCACTCTTTGTTTTGATTTTTGTTCATTTCCTATGAGAAAATTGGATAGATGAATATTGGAGGCAACGTGCTCACTTTGAAATGGATCTCTTGTCTCTGAGAAAAGTTGAAGAGCATGGATATGTGATTTCTAGAGAAAAATACTATTTAGTAGATTAAACTCTAGATATCCATATAAAATTAGTAATATCCTATCTTTGAAATTTGTTACTATGCCCATGTTCATGCTGCTCTTTGATCCCTATAGCTAGGTTGTTTAATAAGTTGTCTGACTTAATGAGCAAGTTTGAGGTCAGTATCTTAGCTCTTTATTTGATGGTTCACTGAAACCTTAAGTTGACTTTTTAACTAAATGTATACCATATTATTTAGGATTTTTATGTTTGGTTTAGATAATAGGTTAATTTATTTTTTTATACTATTTTACACTGTATTATGAGATGCTAACTGATTACTACTCTTCTGCTGCTCTGTATTCTTTCTCCCTACTTCCCTTACTGATGTACTCAATTGACTTGAGAATTTTTGTTCAGGGTCGTGAGATTCCAATTGGTCATCGTGTAATTAAGGTAAGCTCACTGACACACACCTTTCTTGCCAATTTTATACATTTATTTAGCCTGGTGTAAACTGTAAAGAATTGCTCCTTGATTGTAAATGTGACTGAGGGTCAGTTGTTCCATGTGCTTCAGCGCGTGGTTGTCTTGTGACTGGATATATATATATATATATATATATAATCACTTAGTACTCACTTTGTACTAAAAATAAGTGGGTTATGACCTAGTAACAAAAAGGAGTTAAGATACATATCAAATTCCTGTCCCTTCTTTGGGACATTGCTGGTGTGATTGAAATATATCTATGCTGTAATAGAGATGGAAGAACACTTTCAACATAATCAAATTCTTCTTTCCGTTTGCTACAATCTACTCGAATTGGTTCCTGATGAGGACTGGGTCCTCCACAATAGCGCTATTGTTTATTTGTCCCCTCGTTGGGGCGGCTCCCCAGTATCGAACCCTTACCAATTTGATGGTGGGTGAC
>JASKGM010000009.1:1013820-1039637 GCA_034509205.1 Ceratonia siliqua
AAATAATATTTTTTTATATATATATATATATATATATATATATATATATATATATATATATCATATTATTGTTTTCTTTATAATTTTTTTATTGAATTATGTAACAGGGTGGAGTTGGATTTGCTAGGAGGATTTCTTTCGAGAAGATTAGATTTGTTCGAGCCAATAACCCTATTATCATTGACCAATTTTACTGCCCTAATAGGGTGGACTGCCAAAACAAGGTAAGAAAGAAGAAGACCTGACCAAAAACTCTTGCATACATATATACTATTTGTTATAATGTGTTAGTGTAATAAATTAGTTGACCTAGGTCATTGTTTATCTTTAATTCTTTTTCTATTATTTTTATATGAAAACATGAAAAAGAATAAACAATTTTTTTAAATTTTGTATTTCTCATCATTAATCTACACTTAAGATGCATTTAGTTAATATCTTACATACCACATTATTTTATACATCATGATATTAGGGATATGATGCTTATTATTTTTGGGTAACATGAGATATCACTTAAAATTATGTAATTTCATAATATTATGTAATCTTGAATATTGTTTATTATTTTAGATAATAACATATTAAATATTGCATGTCATTTAACATGTTAAAATTAAAAATTTTAATTTCATGACATTATGCTATATCAAATGTTATATATCATCGACAATTCCATATTAAAAATATTACATGTCATATATAAGATATGTAGCAAACTCTCACCTTAGTGTTTATTATATGAATTTTGATTCATGTATTAATACACATATTTGGGAAGCAATGCGTGATTGATTAATTTACTTTTGAATTATGGATAGACAGAAGCAATAAGGGTGAGTGACGTGACGTACAAAGGGATAGTTGGAACATCGCTGACTGAGAATGCCATCAATTTGAGCTGCGACCAGAATGTTGGGTGCTCCAACATAGTGTTCGATCGAGTTTATGTATCATCAGCAGTTGCTGGGAAGAAAGCTGTGGCCTTTTGCCATAATGCCCATGGAAGGGCCACCCATACTAAACCAGCTATTAAATGCTTGCTCAACTAGCTACCTTCCTCGTCTGAAATTAACACAAATATATATATATATATATATTCAAACTTTGTTTTCAATTTTTTTATTTTCTTTTCAATTGTTGTCCTAAGAGCTATCATGAGTATGTTTCTTCATAGATGTATATTGCTATATATATATATTACACAAACGAAGTCATCTGAGTTACGATCGAGTTATTTTAGTAAATTTTTATCATATTTATTCAAATTATATAATTATCAAAATACTTCCAATTCTTGATTGAGATTTTATATAATGTTTATGGACGCAAAACTTGTCAAATATAGCGAAAAAAGAAGAGCAGGTTTGTGTCTCATGATCTCTTCTTCGGTGCTCTTTTTTGAGTTATTTGCTACTAGTGATTAAAAGCTGACAATGCCTATTTTGACTCTGAGGTTGGTCGGGCAAGTCGAGATTTTGAGATCTGTTCGCTAGTTTAGATCAAGTTATAGAGGTAGGTTGGGTTGAATTAGTTCTTCATTCAATCCTGAAAAGTAATACACGTAGTTAAGAGTTAGACAATATTCAAATTTTGATAGCTAAATTAGTTTGAACTGAATTAAGAAAGTATAATAAATGCTAAAAGTAAGTAAAGTTAAAAACAATACATGTAAGAAGAGACATTTATAGAGAGACAAAATGACATTATTATAATTGTTATAAATGGAGAGAAATATTTTCTTTCTCATAGCCACTTGGGTCACCAATTGTATTAACAAAGCCGGTTTAATGCTGGTCCCCTAATGTAGGTCATGTACAAAAACATATTCTTACATCATTATCATTTTTGTTATTATTATTATTATTAAAAATCAACTATAAAGAATTAATCGCTTTTATAAACATATTAGCATATTACGCTACTCATTAGACATTAATAGCTAAATTGCAAAAGGTTTGAATACAAATACTTGTGGTATTAAGTAATTTAACAAATTCAGTTAAAGGTGAATTACCTAATTTAACTGCCATTATACCCGCGAGACTCGTTCCTTTTCCTACCCAACTTTATTTCTTTTTCTCTCTGTTTCCTAACAACCTGTCGACCACACGTCAACTGTCGCCGCCGCACAACATCGACAGAAGCTGTTCACTTCTCACCGACGGGGAAGACACCGCCGCTTCCTTCTGACTTTGAGATGGAACACGGACACCACATGGGCGGGCCTCCGCATTACTACCCACCAATGATGCCCCCGCCTCCGCATTTCTACCCACCAATGCCGCCGCCGCCTCCGCAATATTTCTGCCCACCACCGCCGCGCCGGTGGACCCCATGGCTGGTACCACTCATTTTTTTGGCCGACACTGCAATGTTTGTCTACACCATGTACCTCAATGATTGCCCTGCAACCACAGGAAGAAAACATTGTATTTTCTACCGTGATCTAGATAGATTCTCCTTCGAACCGTTGCAAGAAAACATCCTTTTTGGCCCTCGGGCCAGCACGTGAGATTTTCTTCTCTGTCAACTCTTATTTTTTTTAACTGGGATTCCCTGGTTTCCCTTAAGTTGGGACAGAGCGGGAGAAATGGACTTTTCTTTCTTTGTCTTGAATTGGCATTTCTATGGCAGAAAAATCTGTAAATTGAAAATGCATGCATGGGGAAGAGAAAATTCTGAAAAGAAATGGAAAGGAATAATTGAAAATGCTAAGGTCATTATGTTGAACAGTCTTTTTTTCCATACCCTGCTTTGTTCTGCACAAGCAAATAGTTCTTATTTATATACCTTACAGGATTTGTAGGTTTCAGCTGTTGTTTTAACTTGTGCAGGCTGCAAGAATTAGGAGCCCTTGAAAAGGAAGCAGTGGTGGGTAAAAAGGAAATATGGCGCCTCTTTTCCTGCACGTTTCTTCATGCTGGAGTTATACATTTAATTCCCAATATGTTTAGTCTTTTATTTACAGGATTCCGACTTGAGAAGGAATTTGGATTTTGTAAGCATTTTACTCAGTTAGTCAATTGAACTTCTGGGTTTTCTGTAGTACAATTCTAACCTCTTGGATTTGGCAGTGAGAATAGGAATCTTATATGTGCTTGCTGGTTTCGGTGGAAGCTTGACTTCGGTTGTGCGTATGAAATCATCTGATACACCGGGCATGTCAGTTGGCGCATCTGGTGCAATTTTTGGACTTCTGGGAGCCATGCTTTCTGAGCTTATCACCAACTGGACAATCTATACAAATAAGGTAAAATATTCTTATTTCAAGTATTCAAATTGTTTCTCACCTGATAGTTTATAATCTATACTATATAGCAAAACATGCGAGCAGTTCATGAGATCAAATTTTAACCCATTGTTTCCTTCAGTGTGCAGCTTTTGTATCTCTTATTATCATAGTTCTCCTAAATTTGGCTCTTGGACTTCTACCTAACGTGGACAGTTCAGCTCATATAGGAGGATTCGTCTCAGGATTTTTCCTGGGTTTTCTTCTTTTAATGCGCGCTCAATATGGATATGTAAGCCACAAGTATCTTCCTCCAGGATATCATGCAAGCCCTAAATCTAGGTTTAAGTGCTACCAATATTTCCTCTTCCTCGTATCGTTAATCGTCTTACTTTTCGGGTAAATAATTATGATTTTCTTTTTCGTAAACTGTCGCAATGTAAAATCTTTAGCCTCGGCTAGCCTTTCTGAACCTGATGCAATGGTTAATTTTTGCAGATACTCCTATGGCTTGGCTAAGCTATACAATAAACCAACACCAGATAAATATATCTTCTCAGACAAACATGCAATGGCTAATTCGAGACAACTGCTTGTGCTGATTCCACCCCCTCTTTATTCATGATTTCAAGTATAAATCCAAAATCTCTCCTTTTAGAAGTGTATATATACAAGTACATGAGGCATACACATACGGGCAAAGCTCTGCGATATGTTCACTTGCTTTAGACACCATAATTTGAGGCTTTATCTTCTTTTCGGGTACATGCTTCTTCATCCTCTATCTTGAAGAAACAGAGACAAATTCCAGGTGTATAGAATTTTTATAAATTGTGAGATAATTTGACAAGTTATATATGTATGATGTATCCATCTGGCACCCTGTATGGATAGAGGATATTTTTGAATGATGATCCATTTTACTTGACCATGTGATAATAGTGTTCAAGTGTATTAAGTGTTAGAGATGATAACCTAACAGATTAAGTTTGAGTTAGAAATTCATGGTATCAGAATCTTCATGATAAGTGGTCAGAAGTTCAATTCTTACCACCTATATTCTTCATAATTAAAAATGAAATTTTTGCACAAGGTATGATAGTTTGTGTTTTATCCATACTTTAAGTCTAAATGACTTTATAAAATGATACAATTTTAGGAGGTTTCTCATAATATTTGAAAACTAAGGGGATCTCATCCTTAAAGCTTTAGCTTTATTCATTTTTATAAAATATCATTTATTTCCTTTCTTTGATATTTTTTAATTATTATATCAAACATGAAAATATCAAATATTATAATATCATATACTTTGATATCCTATACCATAGTATTTAAGATATCAAAGAGTGCAAGATTTTGATATACTAAACAACTCCTAAGTGGTCAAGGATTCATTCTTTACCACCCAATTTTTCATAATTAACTGAAAATTTCACTTAAGCTTTTTGTTTTCTACTTCCAGAAACTCATGTATGTTGATTTCATTGCCTCTAGATACAACAGTGAATATCTTTCCATCTTATAGCAAGGAAAGTTCGGACTGTTTGGAATAGTTTTTGTTTTATTATTTTTAAAAATAATTTTTAAAAACAACTCTAAAAAATAATTTTATAAAATAAAAAAAAATTTGTTTGAGTAAAAAAAAATTTCATCAATTATTTTTTATGTTTTTTTAAAAAATAAATGAAGAAAACAAGCTAAAATATAAAAAAATTATTTTTATTTTTTTGTTTTCTATTTACTATTTTCAAAAACAGTTTTTAAAAACAACTGATGAAACAGCCACGCAAACGAGTTTTTTTATTCTCTCAAAATAAAAAAATAAAAAAACTATTTTTAAAAACTATTTTTAAAAACTAAAATAAACAGCCCGTTAGGCTTTGCTTTCCTTTATTCCTCAGTTAAAGCTCTAATAGCATATTTACTATACAGATATGTCACCTCTTATTTCTTCTGGATTTTTACTGCATGATTAAAAATTAAAGAGGCAAGTGCAAATGGTAATCAAAGGGTTAGATCTTTTTCTTTTATCCTGTAAAATACTGACTATATAAATCAACAGTCTAAAATATTATGTGCAGGCTGAAAGAATTCGGTCTGTTTAGGAACAGTTAAATAAGTTGTTTAATTGATTCCCACATGAAAAAAAGCTCAGTTATTGGGAATATCTACTGACGGAATAAAAATTGAAATTGCACAATCATTTGCGGCCAGAAAGAAAAATCTTATGAAAATCTATTCTCCCTCTCTTTATAGAAACTGAAACAATTTATTTGCCGAAGTTAATGTGCCTAATTTACACAGAGACTTGAACTTAAAGATTTGATCACAACTTGATTGTACTTTGACCAGAACATTCAACAATTAACAGTAAAGATCCCTAGTTTCTATGCATAACATGTTATTGTTGCCTCCTGTATGATGGAAGAATGACGCTAAAGCTATATTTCACATGATTCTGAACGACCAAAAATCATGTAACGGTTGTTTGCAACATTGTCATAAACAAAATCCCTGATGAACCTGCAGTCATCCATGTTATGGAATGCATAAATAAACAAGCCTGTTCCTATTGATCAATTAAGTAAATGAAGAAAGCTGGAGAAGCAACAGGGAAAATGCAACTTACAGAGGTACAAGTTGAAGAAACAATGCTAACTGAGGAAATGGCAAGTCTATGTATTCCATTATCTTCAGCACGGCTTCTGATTTGATGTATGCACTGAAATCAACCAGAAATTCTTAAGTTTCACTGCTAATCTTCTTCTGTATAGTTTGCAATAGTAAATTTTCTCTTTCTTCACAAAGATTATAGTAATCCATTGGGCAGGAAAGGTAATGGAAAAGTAAACAAAAACTAGGCTTATTTCGATGGAAGTTGTTAAACCAAGAAACCATTAGTCCCCAGTAGAATCGCCACCATAACTAAATGGACAATTAAAGAAAGCTGCTAAACCATCTGAGAAAAGCTACTATCAATTCAATATTTTTTACTTTTGAACCTTCAATACACGTACCTATCCTTTTCGACAAGTACAACACTTGAGATATCATCAGAAGCTCTTCCTGATCTCCTAAGTAACATTTTTCCCTCTTCACTCTGGAGAGGCTCATATCTAATTCTCCTGTCAACAACATATAACAAACGAAATGACTGAACAAAGTTATACTTCTCTGTTGGTCAAAGTGACGAATCCTATGCAAGTTTATAAAAACTACAAAATACTGTATCAAGATCTCGTTATCTTTCTAGTAGTCAAGAAAATTGGCGCTATTTTCATTGTCTTATGGTAAGAGGATTGAACGTTACTGGGAAAATCATTAAAGGGAAAAGTTTAGAAGAAAAAGGAAATGACCCATTTACTTATTTCGATCGTTATCACGAACGAACTTTACACCCCCATTGCACAAGTTGCATACACCTGTCAATGAAATTTTTTATCAAACACTTGTACTGCGTAGCCATCCGATCCATAAATTGGAATCTGGAAAGATGCAATATTGGCTTGCCCAAGAATAATATGCTGAATATTCGAAGAAAAAGGGTAACTGAGGCTTTATTACCGTCGAACAGCATGATGGGTCGTTTGTCTTGCTCGAAGAAACTGGAAGTTGCTTCAACCCAGTTGATCACATCGCTTCGCGGCTGCGATAGAGTAGCAAAGATGTTGATTCTCCGTCTATCGTTGGCAGGTCGTGAGTAGACGCTCAAATTTAAGCGCCCAACACAACCAGGAAGCTGAAGAGCCATCGAAAGACCACAACTACGCCACAGGCTATGACCGAAAGACCACAACTTTATACCGCCAGAAGAAAGGCCGGGAATTTACTTATAATTCTGAGGACATTAGCTAACGCTGCTGAAGATCTTTATAATTTAAGAAATTAACAATTTATGTAAATAATTGTAAAAACTACGGACATTTATAGGAGTGTTAATTAGGTTGTGTCTAATGGACCCATCTTAATTTCGTGAGTTTTGAGTAAAAAAATATATTTTAAAAAATAAGTTTAAGGTTCAATTTTTTAAGGATTAGTTATTGACGGATCGGGTTGAGCCCTATTAAATTTTTTTTTTATTTTATAAAATCTTATGATAAACGGGTAGTGGAGTGAAAAAAATGAATAAAAATTAAGTGTAAAACTTTAATGTATTTTATGTAAGTTTTAATTTTTTTAATATTTATAAATTTTAATTTATGTTCTCTTTTTAAAAGTGTAATATAATTAATTTATTAATTAAATTTTTTTGTTATTGTACTTGAAATGATATAAGAGCATACATTATTTGAAAACTAATCTGTGATAAATAATGAGAAGTTCCAATTAGATCTTTATTTGGATAAGCTAAACTTGAATTTCGTTTTTTTTAAGATTTAGATGTCTTGCAATATTGGAATGATTATAAACATCGATTTTCAGAATTATGGACGGTATGTGATTTACTGAGTATTCCAATGACTACTGTGATTAGTGAATTGACTTTTAACATTGGTGCATATATTCTCAACAAATATCAATGTTCTCTTCTAAGAGATCATGTACAAGTCCTTATCTGTACACGTAATTGGTTGCATGATTTTGTTCATCACGATAAATTTATTAATTTGAAATTTGTTCAATTTTCTTTATTCTCATTATTGTTATTAACTTTTATGCTATTATCTTTGAAACTTTGTGGAGATTAAGTTTATAAATATGTTATAGATTGCTGATGTTTTTTTATAAATAAAAATTTTACATAATTATTGAGAATTATTGATTGATAATTTAGATTTTGTTTTGTTATGGAACTTTATAATATTTTATTTTTTATAATTTTTCATGTGCTGGCCAATTAAGGCTCGTTTAACCCTGTAACCCTATAGGGTTAAGGATGAGTTAAATTTTTGAGGCCCTTTTAATAAAAGGACTTATTGACCTGACTTGTTAAAGTACGACCAGCTCTTAATGAATTGAGTTGGCCCTATTTGACACCCCTAGGCATTTACAAGAAGGAGAATGATATTATTTTATAAAATTTTGTCAACAATTTAGAATTAATAATGTGACTGAATCTTAATATTTTGTCAAAAATAATTTGTATAAATTACTTGCATTCAGCTTTTTATGATAAATTAAATTAATAAAAAATAATCACATGTATATATTAATGAACTTTTTAATAAATTATAATTTAAATATATATATAATTTTTATTTTATTTTATTTTAGAGTGACATGACTGCACATCTATCAAATACCACTAAAGAGAGATGCCTTTAGAAGAGGTTTTTTAAGCTACTCTGAGTACTCATACTCAGTAGTTTTTTTATTATTTTTAAATTTTATTTTATAATTTTATAATTTTTATTTTAAAAAATAATTAAAAAATCATTTAAAATTTTTTACTTTGTATTTTAAATTATTTTTAATACTTATCTTCTGAAATTTTTTTGAATATTTTTGAATATTTTTTGAATTTCTTCAAAAAAATTTTAAATTATTTCTTAAAATAAAAATTACAAAAAATTTAAAAATTTATAAAATAAAATTTAAAAAAATAAAAAAGGTACTATAGAGTAGAAATATTCCGGAGTACCATAGAAGCCACCCTGTTAGAAAGAAATAAGGTTCAATCATTTTAGTGATGGAAACCTAATATTTATAAATAATTAAGATGAGTTAAAATATAACTTTAGTGTAATAAAAAAATTAAGACATTATTTTAAATACTAAAATAAATGAATTAGAATATGACTAACATAATAATTACTAACATGGCCGAATTGCTCTTGCTGTTGGCAGATATTTCTTTTTCCATATTTCTGCTTGTTGCAGATACAGGATGAAGACCTCTCCAATCATAGCATGTAATAAACAAGAATTTAATTTCAAGTGAATACTAGTATAATAAGAATCATCATGACATACAATTATAGTACGAATTAATTTGTTCAAATTTTTTTAAAAAGTATTTGTATTAAATAAAATTAATTTATTATTATAACAAAATTACATATAATATTCATGATGCATATAAATTCAGGAGATATGTAAAAACTGAGTGATGCTAAGGTGCTATGGTGATTCGATGTGTTCATAATGTCTATGCATAATATGTATAAATTTTTGGAGAAAAAAAATGAAAGTGGTCCTATTGCCAACAATAAGTTGGTCTTTTCTGGTTCCACAAGAAGGTTCCTATTAGTGGGATCGGCATTGGTCATTTGTTGTCATTTTCTTGATATATATATATAGTTAAATTTTTTAATATATATAGTTAAAATTTATATTGTGTTAATATATGTTTATTAGACTTACATATGATACAAATTAAAAAGAAAAAATATGAAAACATGGCCAGCCAAATCCAATCATCATTCATAAGTCAAAAAAATAGTATTCTATATGTAGGTCATATTTCATATTTTTTTATTTTGAATGACATTTTGAATGACATCATATATCAAATAATTCAATTATATATACTAAAAAAAAGACTAAAAGTGATTGATCCTGAAAAAGAATTGAATCAAAACTCCTATTGGTTAGGAGTGTCAAATAAGGTCAGTCCTTAACAAGTCAGATCAAAAAAGTCATTTTATTAAAAGGGTCTAAAAAATCTAACCTGACCCTAACTTTATAGGGTTACAGGGTTAAACGAGCCTTCACGAGTCAACACATGAAAAATTATAAAAAGTAAAATTTTATAACAAAACAAAACTTAAACTATCAATCAATAATTCTCAATAATTATATAAATTTTTATTCATAATAAAGTATCATCAATCCATAATATATTTATAGACTTAATCTCCATAAAATTTCAAAGATAATAGCATAAAAGTTAGTAACAATAATAAGAATAAAGAAAATTAAACAAGTTTCAAATTAATAAACTTACCATTATGAACAAAATCATGCAACTAATTACGTATATAGATAAGGGCTTATACATGATCTCTTAGAAGAGAATATCGTTACTTATTGAGAACATGTGCACCAATGTTAAAAGCCGATTCATTGATCACAGTAGTGATTAGAATACTTAATAGATAACATACTGTTCTTAATAATTCTGAAAATTGATGTCTATGATCATTCCAATATTGCAAGACATATAAATCTTAAAAAAAATGAAGTTCAAGTTTTGGCTTATCCAAATAAAGATCTAACTAGAACTTCCCATTATTTATCACATGTTGGCTTTTAAATAATGCATACTCCTATATCATTTCAAGCACAATGACAAAGAAATTCAATTAACAAATTAGTTATATTACACTATTAAAAAGAAAACATAAATTAAAATTTATAAATATTAAAAAAATTAAAACTTACATCAAATATATCAATGTCGTACACTTAATTTTAATTCATTTTTTCACTCCACTACCAGTTTATCTTAAGATTTTGTAAAAAAAAAAAAATTAACAGAACTCAACCCTGCTCGTCAAGAGTTAGAGCCGAGCCTTAAATGAATTGGAACAAAAACAATCATTATTTTTTAAGGCCTATTTTTTTAACTCAAAATCCGCCATAATCCTTCAAAAGTTAGGGTTGGGTGGGTAGGCCCAACCCATGACACCCTTACTATTAGGCTCAATTAATAGAAAAGTTAAATAGGAAATTAGTTTATTTTATGGGTGTTGATGCCCCCACTTTGGCGTAGCATAGGAAATTTTTTTAATTTTTTATTGATGAGAAATAAATTTTAAATTAAAAAATAAAAAAAATCCAAAAAGAATTATATGTTTAAGAAAAAGAAAATTTTTTTAAAAAAGAAATTCTAAAAAATATAAGAAATAAATAATACATAAATAATAAAAAAAAAAGTGATGGAGGTAAAGGGACATGGGGTGATAGGGGAAAGGGGGTAGGAAAGAAGTTTACTTATTTTATTTTTGTTTCAAATGTTATATATGTTGCTTGTTGCATAAAAATGGGAGGGAGAAGGTTTTCACTAAGTATCTTGAGATTAATCTCAAATTGATTGACAAAATTGTTGAAACCTTTTAGAAATATAATTAGCCAATTGATAGTATTAGTTTTTATTTCTTTTAATTTATACTATTATATAAGATTTTAAAGTCATTTGATATCTCTTTGTTAAAATTATTTTATAAAAAATGTAAAAAATAAATTTTAAAATTTTAAAAGATAATGAGATAATAAGATAATATTATTTATTTTTATAATTACAAATTATTAATGTAGTTAAAAAATTACTTGAAATTTTAAAATGTTAAAATAAAATAAATAATAATTAAAAATAAATTAACATGTAGGTTAATAATATGAAAACTTTCAAGCTACAATCCCATTTTAAGAATGTAGAATAATTTCATTTGTTCCTATATCTTTTTTTTTTTACATTAATTAATTATTTTGTCATATATTTGTTTAAGATTTTTTTGAAATATTGTTGATTTTTTAAAAAATTTTTATTTATGAAAAAATAAATTCAAGAAAAATAATAAATAAATAGTATAAAAAGTATAAAAATATTTTAAAAAATTCTCAAAAAAATACTTGATATAAAAAATAATTGTTTAATCAAAAAATAAAATAAAGATAAACAATATTATATTACCACTCTAAAATAAGACAATGCCATAGAATCACCTAATATATATATGCATATGCAAAAATATTTTATATTACTTGGTTACATGAAATGCATATCAAACATCATTTCAATGCATTTATTGGTCATTTTATATCATGTTATATAAATTAATAGAAATTCATATTCTAAAAGTAAACTTTTGTGTTCCTTCAAGGGTTGGAATTTCATATTTGGAAGAAATATATTTTAAAAGTTGTTGGCCCTCCTTGTAGTTGTAGCCGAGTGAACTTGCTCTCTGGACAAAAGAAAAGGGGTTTTTAGAAGTGGTGAAGCTGACGCCATAGTCGAATAGCTGATACAGGAGACGCACACTGAAGAGCTGTATCAAAAGCGAAGGAAATATGGGTTGGATCGGTGAGACCGTGGACACCATTAAATCTCTTCAGATTCGCCAGGTCCTCACTCAGGCTATCAGTCTTGGTTCGTTCCTCTATTCACTGCGTGTCTGACCCATACTCAGATCAGAAAGTGGAAGACTTTGTATTTTCTATGCTCTCTCTGGGAGCTGCAATGTATTTTCTATAGTGAATGCCGTATTCGTGTTCATTATTCTAATGATTATTTGAACAAGTGAAAGAGGGTTACGGCTCCAATATAGGATTCTTTAACAATTCAAATTTTAAGAATACCCCTTCTGTCTATACATTCATTGTTTTTTGCCGAAGAGGCAATTGGAGGGTGGGTGCTAATCATTTCTAATTTTTCTGGATTCTTACAAACAAAAGACCCTAACTTTTGATTCTTATTTCTTAAGTTCTTTACTAATACTGAAAATTGTCATGTCACTTGGCCCCATTTCCATTTTTTTGTCACTGCAAATAACTAATTTGCAGTATGATACTTTCTGAACCTTTCATACTTTAGAATTAGGTGACTTTTCGTGTGGTTTACTTCCAGAGTGTGCTATTTATAATTGTTGGTCTGAATGGTGCCTATGATTTTTTCATGACTTGGGGACTTTCATCTTTTGTTGTCGGATAAGTAGATCTAGATGTTTGTATTTGACAGCATAGTGTTGGTGGGGACATAGGGTGTGGTGAGCCCTGAAGGTTGGGGAATTTTGGACAATTACTGTCTTTTATAGGTTGGTCGCTTGTGGTTATTTTATGGAAGAGCATTTATACGGGGTAGGAGAGGTTTCTAACAAATGTTTGTGTATGTATGTGTTTTCAAAAATAGAGGGGTCAGTTGAAATAGACTGTGCATTAGGACTGGGAAGGTTGTTATTAGGATGTACTTTCCAGTCCCTTTTATTTCAACATAAACTGTGGTACACTTTTGTAGTTCAAGAGGTGATCTGTGGGGTTGTTAGCATCCTATAGTTTGTACACTGGATGAGAAATCAGGGCACAAGAAATTAGGGGGTGGACTTGGTGAAATTTACCCCTTTTATTTCCTGGCTTAAGCAATGACTCTGGTCAGGAAAGATTGTGACGAACCACACTAAGATTTCTAGTAAATAGTTTACTATGAGGAAGAAAGAAAATTTCAGAAGAAGAAGTTGTTTCGTGTTTGGATGTAGTAATTGAGAAGGATTTTTGAATCAAAAAATGAAATAACTTTCTCTCTCTTCTATCAACTTCATTTTTCGATTTTGGCGTCCTTCATAAAGAGAAAAATTCCTTATTTTTGACTTTTCCTTTTGAGAGAAACAGAAACAAACACTTCAGTTTTTTCTGAGAAATACTTATTTTTTGAAAAAAAAGTTACTTATTCTCAAAATAAATCTATACAAATAGGGCCTAAGTCTTGACACTACAAATGGGCTTTTTTGTTGCATATACAGTACTCCACCTATGTTCTGTTGATTTTTCCATATGAACTGGCAACATTCTGGTTTCTTGTCTATGAGACATCTGTTTACTGAAGTAGCCTACATTCTGCCTCAGGCATGATTATCACATCTGCACTGATAATATGGAAGGCATTGATGTGCGTCACTGGCAGTGAGTCTCCTGTTGTTGTTGTTCTTTCTGGAAGCATGGAACCAGGATTCAAGCGGGTAAGTCAATCTAATTGAGTGCATGCTTCAGTAATTTCGTATGAATTTTTTTTACAGTGATCAATATTTCAAATGTCTTTTAGTCCTTACTTTAGAATTATATTTTTCATGTAATAAAACTTAATGAAGAAGAGAGAAGCTGCATATTTATGCTAAGAACTTGTCCATGATATTTTACTGTTTCTTGGTTCAGTTAACAAATGTTGTCTTTCATGTCATATGCAGGGTGACATCTTATTCTTGCACATGAGTAAAGATCCAATTCGTGCAGGGGAGATTGTTGTATTTAATGTTGATGTAAGTGGTCTGGCAGTTTTATCCATTATTTTGTTCACCCTTCTTCATATTTACATCACCATATTATCTGTAATTGAAGAAGTACCTACATCATTTCTGTCATCAACTTATATTTATCTGAGGAAATAAGATACATGCATATTGGAGGCAGCATGCTCATTTTTAATGGGATGTCTGGTCTTTGATGATATGATCTGTAGGGAGAAACATTAAGAATCTAGATAATATGCAGTAAATGCTGAGCAATAACCATTAAATGCCATCTTTGAAAATTTTCAATTTCAAAGTCTTCTGCTTTAGCAGCAGCATTGAGAGAAGGATTTACTTTTGAAAATGTAGCAACCTCTTTTTTTTTTTTTACTTGCTCTGTTTTGTGGGAGTCCTCAGCACCATGTTGAGAGCGAGGTACTGGAGCCTGTTAAGTGTTATGTAAGCTTAATTCTCTTTTGATTTGTATACAAATTCCCTTAAAAAAGGTAGATTTTGTTCTTAATGATGCCCATGTTCAAATGTTGCTTGCTGATCCCCTTAGGATGTTTAATGGATGGCCTCACCTAAGAAGAAGATTTGAGCTCAGTTCTTTGCACTTTATTTGAGAAAACACAAATCTTAATTTGACTTTTCACGAGATAGTTTATCCGGTATTGTTATGTAATGTTTTATGTCAGGTTTTAAAAATTGGTTTAATTTATTTGTTATATTAGTTTTATCTCTGGTGCTTATTATTCTGTCTCACTAGTTTCCTTATTGACATACTCAATTGGCGCAAATGTTTTTGTTCAGGGCCGCGAGATTCCAATTGTTCATCGGGTAATCAAGGTAAACACTCTATGCTGGCTCTAATGGTACATCTATTTTTGTGAAGTACTGGTTTTTCTTAGACTCTTAGCTTGGTGTAAACTGTTGCACCATGACTTGATGTGACTCTGACTCAGTGGTTCCATGTGCTTGGGCACATATTTGTCTTTTGACTCTGCATCTGGTAAAAGGTGGTGCTCTAATGGTTGTAGGCGCACAGATGTATAAGGTGATAAATTAGCAGTTTGAACTGTTTTGGATCTATATGCCTTTGTTCAAATGAAGAAAGAAAACCTTGAATGTTCAGACAAGACAACTGTAAAATATTGACAAATCCAGTAAATTCACAGGACTTCTGTTCAGCAGCTAGGAAATTTTTGTTCATTCATATCCTGTGCTAGGTTTGTTTTTATCATTTAAAGTTGTCAAAGTAATAGAGTATAGTCAGCTCTATCACGAAAAAAATGGTGTATAACCAGACTACCAAAAAAAGCAGTAAGAAACGATATTACAAACAAATTGAACTTGCCCAATTTAGTGTGGGTGTATACAAGTGTCCAATATCTCTACCTGGGTTTGAGCAACTCAACTGGCTGTTTTCAGTCTTCACTTTTCAGCATGACTTATTCTTGAGGGGTCAACTTCAACATTTCACTTTCATTAGAACTCACTCCTTCCCAGTCTCTATTGGTGTTGCATGAAATACGTTCATCAATGTCTTGTCATTCTTAACAATGTGGAGATTGACTGGAGTGTCCAGAATCTGAGGATAATAGGTGAGATAAAGATTAGGATATTTCCTTAATCTTCTTTTTGGATAAAGAAATAAGTAAAATAATCATTTATTAAAAAAAATATGTAAACCCCTCAAGATAAATTATTTTCTGAGCTTGAACATTTTTTATGCTTTGAATTCTCTAAACTCTACCTGTTATCATGCAGTGTATGATAATTAAGATTACCCAATTTCAGAAGGCCTTCATAGCTGATTATTTTGTAGGTTCATGAACGACAAGATACCGGGGAGGTTGATGTTCTCACCAAAGGTAGTGACTTATCCATAACTAAATGATTTTGTAGAAATACTGGCAGTGCTGTATGCAGCCCATTATAAAAGACAAAACTGTTGTGGCATATTTTAACTCATGCTTTTCTCTAAACTGTTGTCTCTCATAGTTTTGTTGGTTTAGACTTCTAGTTGTCCATTCAGATAGTGCTAATCTGTTGCTGTAATACTCTCCACATCTTATGCTGTCTTCCACAGGAGATAACAATTATGGGGATGACAGGCTACTGTATGCTCAAGGTCAGCTCTGGCTACAAAGGCACCACATTATGGGTAGAGCTGTTGGGTATAACATATCTTCCTTCCAATTACACTTGCTCCATTTTTGCTGTAGACTTGTTTGTTAATCTGTCTTGAAAAGGCTATTGCTTGTCCGTTAGAGCAACCCAGAATAGCTAGTTTCAATATAAAGGTTATATGCTTTAATCCCACTAGAAGCGCAAAGTTAACTACCGATATATTGAATTTTGAACCTTATTTGGCTTTTCAATATGATGTTTAAGGCACTAGGAGAAGAGTTAATCCTAGTTTAGCCTACAGTGATATCTATAGTTCTGCTTTCAAGTTTACTAAAAATTTAAATCATGTTGAAATGAAAGATATTTTATACGCCATTGCTTAAATTTGTTATTGGCAGGTTCTTACCTTATGTTGGCTGGGTGACAATTATTATGACCGAAAAGCCTATCATCAAGGTTTGTTTTCTGTGCCAATCTACAGTCATACTTTACTAAAGTTTTCTGGTGTATGTATGTTTGTAGTGGAACTTAGTAATATTGCGCACAATGGCTAATTTGCTTGTGACATACAGTTAGAACAAATCACGTCTTAATTTGAATGGCAGAAATTGCCTGTGAACTGTGAAGTATGCTAAGCTGTTTCTTTCTTGCAGTATATTCTCATTGGTGCTTTGGGGTTGCTCGTGATAACTTCAAAAGAATAAAGGATAAATCTAAATCAAGTTGTGGTCTAACCTCCAGCTCCAAGAATACTGTCAGCAGATGCCATCACTTTCTCGAAGGTGTCATCTTGTACCATCTTTTGTATGGTGGACAACTTAAGATTAAGAGTTAGTTCAGAGTAGTTCGGTTTTATGTTTTTTTGACATCTTTCTACGCCGTGTCGGTTAGTTATGTACTCATATCAAGTTTGAAAACCCCCTTTATCTTGTATTCTGGTAGTTCAATCTACCTGTTCCTAATTGGAATTCTGGTAGTGTTAAAATTTTATGATAAAAAGGATTTTGAACAAATCACATCCGAGGGGGCATTAAAATGAATCACTAGTGACTGTCCGATCAATTGGCAATGGCTTGTGGAACCTGATGCCATAACATCTATTGTGTTAGCATTTTACAAGAATAACAGGTGGGAAATTGGCAATGGTTATTGGCTTGTGGAACTGTTATGGCGTTTCAGTGGCTGGACGCCGAATCTTGCAAGAGTGATCATGACATAAGTGTAGTTTTGGAAAATTTCCACGAGTGTTTAAAAATATAAAGGAACAAACATATATACATGGTTAAAATTTTAAAATAAAAAAGTAGTATTCGAAAATTGGAGGAAGTAGGCATTGTAAAGTGGAGAAAGATTACTGTCATTTACTCATTCTTTGTTAAAACCAAATATGATTAATAATATGGGTATTATTAGTTGTTTTACTCCTCGTGTCCAGTAATACACTAATTAGTGGTCAGACAAAATAATACATAACATCAATACAAAAGAATACAGAGCTTGAAAGAAGCTAAGGAGAACTAGCGTTGCACAAACAACAAAAATAGAATAATATGCCAAAACTCCAAAAAGAAGAATCTGAGATCCAAAATCACAACTTGAATTCGCAAAAACAGTCCGGCAGAGCAGATCCTCTTCCCATGACAAAATCATCTCTATGAGCCTTCCATAGGGCTTGCATCAACTCCTTTTCCCTCAGACCCTGAGAGGTTAATTCTGCAAAAGCTCTTCTACTCAAGAATAGAGTTTTGTACAATCCTTTGAAAGCTCGCATTGCTGCAACCATCTTATCCATGTTCCCAAAATATGTAGCTATATATGAATCACTATTAATAGATACATAATAATCCAATGCAGCTTTCGTATTGCCATGCATGCTTGTAAAATCTTCACCACTTAGAAGGCTAGACTTTGTAACTATGTTACTGTAAATAGATGTCAACCCTTCAATTTCCATCAGGCCATCTCCAGCCGCCAAATATATATTTGTGCTTGTAGGGATGGAAAGAGCTTGAAGTATTAAGGCCGTCTCATTAGGTGTAAGGGGACATTTCCCCCGTTGTCTCCAAATACGGGCTAACTCTCCAGTCCACGGTTTTCTGTCCCCTTGTGCTGCTTCTATGGCTTTGATGGAGGTAGGAGAAAGACCTGGGTACTCACACTGGCTGTAGGCAACCATGTCGGGTTCAAAACGAAGATGAAGTGAGAGAAAGGGTTTTGGTATAGCTTCCAGAAGCTTAGAGGCTTTCATTTCCAAGGATCTGGTCAGACGTAATGCCTTGTAACATGCTTGGCAAAGAGCAGCTTTTGCATACAGAGGGTATCTGTAAAATTAGGTGAGAAGTTCAAGGAATTAGCACAGATGATTATACCTGTGAATGAAAGAGAGGAAAAAGAAAATTGAGGGGGGGAGGGGATTATTTGTTTTCTCCATAATCCCCACTTCTTCCACAGCAGTTCACTCTTCGTAAAATATTGAATGGCATTCCTTTTTTTTCCCTCTAATTTATAATATATGATTCATGAGATTATGAATGAAATGTACTTGTAGTAATAAACCCTACCCACACTTAAAGAACAGAAAAGGATTTTAAAGTTGTTTACATAGTCACACAATTCATGAATTACTACAGCTCAATCTAAATATTCTCTCCAGTATCACACAAGAAATATCAAACACGTGCAGAGAAGCCAACCTTCTAGACAAGCTCATAGCAATCATATATACAACATATTGTTATTGACAATTATGATAATTGATTGCATTGGCATAATAAACCTTGGGGTTGCCCTATCAATAAATGGGGAAAAAGAAAGGAAAATAAGAAAGCAAATCCACAGGCACAGAATAAGAAGTAAATCCACATGCACAAAATAAGAAAGTAAACCCACAGGCACTATGAAATTCTTCAAATCAAGCACACTGCATGCACCGCATGGTGTTGTATTTTTCAGAGCAATCAATTTCCCATGTAATCCTTAGTATTCATTAAACTAAAAAATGAGTGAGTTATCTCAGTAAAAAGGAGTCAGATACAAATACATACCTGTCCCTTCTTTGGGACATTGCTGGTGTGATTGAAATATATTTATGTTTTAATAGAGATGGAAGAACACTTTCAACATAATCAAATAGGCCTTTCCGTTTGCTACAATCCACTTGAACAGGTTCCTTCGATGCAATCTCCAGTGGTAACTCTTTGACAACTTTAACAAAGCCATTCATCTGTTGAATGAAGTAATCAACATCATACACATCTGCAAAACCACTGTAATGGAACCAAGTATTCAGAAGTCATTCTAGCAACTTTAATATTACTTTAACATTACTAACCAATCAATATCTTTTACAAATAAATTTGGAAATTGGGACAATTTTAGAGATGATAATTACTTTTAGTTTATATAAATTGAAAGATGAATTACCTTGTTTCATTCCAATATGAAGCCACTTCAAACTTTGGCAGAACAAGGGTTGCATTTAACAGACGGGCAATGCCCACACCATCACAAAACTGCATTTATAGTAGATTGTATCTCAGCTTTAAGAAAGCAACAAAAGAGGATCCAATGTTTCTATAAGGATCTGGAAGTTGCAATTCAAGAGTTTTCTTTAAGAACTCACATCTCTTCGCATCTGATTGAGGCCACCATAGCAATCCACTCTGATATATCCATTGGTTTCTGATGGTAGAGCTGCACCATTTCAAGAAAAAACGAAAGCAATTGTCTGCAATGAAAGCCAATTAAGGATGATTCAGAAAATTAAAAGACAATCCTAACCCAACTTGACCCTAATCATTTGAAGTTGTATTTGCAGATTTTATATTACTTCAGTTGCAGGGAACTTCCAATAACAAACAAAAGGCGTTTTGCTCTATGTTCAAATTATTCAACGAATACCTGTATCACAAGTAAACTTTTTCCTCCAAGTAATTTTTAAAAGATGATATTAAATTCCTTCGTTTTTATATACCAAATCAAGCTGGGACTCAATTTCAACACATAAATCCAGTAATCTCATAAGTTTATTCAAAATAACCCATTTTTAACCAGCAAAAAAAATAAAAAAATTGTCGACACAAAGAACATTCAATTTTAAGCAACGGGTACCTCTTAGATGTCCTTGAAGCCACCATTTGCAAGGTCTCCACTCCACAAGTCTCCGAACACCCCATATATCCTCCACCTTCCCTCTGCATAAGGAACCAGCACATGATTACTGCCCAAGATGTTAAACTCCAGGTCGAAGATGGCCAGTTCCTAGTTCCCATTTTCTATTTCTTTTGTCCTATTCTATAAGCAACCGAAGAAACCCAAAGCAAGAATCAAAGGGAGACAGGAAAGAGAAGCTTGAATCTTCAAGATTACAATTTCCAAGAACTAAAACATTCCGTTACACATAGCCAAACAAATTAAAAATCAAGACTCTAAACATTTTTTTTCCATTACTTTCCCACACTTCACGGCACCCAATAGCAAATTTAACAAAACAGGAGAAAAAAAAAAGAGATAGCGAACATACATGGCCGAATCCGAAGAAGTCCAATATTGAGAGAAATGGGAAGGAGGCGATAGCAATGCAAGAAGAATGATAGAAAGTGTGAGAACTAGAATGCTAAACAAGGTTTTCACAGAGAAAAGGACCATTTGATTTGACCAAACCGCCAATAAAGCTGATCCGTATGTAAAGGCCAAACGGATCCGTGATTATCGAACGAGAATGCAGAGTGGGATGCTATCAAAGCTTGGGGCTTTCCTTGCTGTCTCAACTCTCAAGCAATACCACCATCTACAGAGAACAAGAATGGATGAATCGGAATCCCAGAGATTTATAAACTTATTTTGTCCGCGTGATTCCTGTTTATGAAGTACTTAAAAATGGTGGTTAAGCAAATTAGTTAAATAACTAAATAAAATTATAAAAGCATTTTAAAAATAAATTAATAATGTTCAATTATTTAATAAATTTATCTATAAAAAATTATTTAATAAATTTAAACTTATAATAAATTAAGCATGTGTTAGTACAAAAATCCCACGTCAATATAATTTCGTCTGCAGATCGGATCTGGTTTTCCTTCAATCATTTTTTTTTTGGTTAAGATCCCTTTCATTGGTTGTTGGGCTTGGCTTTTAGATGTCAACTCTTAAAATTTTGGGTTGGGGCATTGGGCCCAATCCGACTAGCCTAACTTACAAAATACATTAGGGAGGTTTGGCAATTTTTTTAAATGACATTTAAATTTTTTATGAAAATATAAGTATTAATTTTATATTTATTTAGTCTTATACCGTATTAGTATTAAGATTAAATTAATATATTAATACATTTATAAAATAATTATATTTTATTTCAAAATTAAACAGAGAATAAAGTGTGATATTACTAAATCTGAAATAAATTTTACTCGTGTTTATATAAAAAAATGAACAAGGAAAATAAAGATGTGTTCAAAAATAATAATTTAAAAATTCATTATTTATTTATGTCCATTAACTTTATCATAAATATAAGCTTTGTCCCATCTTTATGCTTTAATACGACAGTTTGTGCCTTTTCACAATATTTAGATATTTTATTTTTCTTTATATATGGCTTCACATAAACTGTACCTTCGAACTTGGCACACAACTTTTATGTAGATAATATATGGGTAATTGGGTAAATTATCTTAACTTTATGAAAGGTTTGGTAAATATAAACTCCGTCTGTACTATTCTTATTTCTAAAATAATATTAGTATAATATATAAATGAGAAATAAGAATAAATTAATATTTTTACATCTTTATAAAAAAGATTTTATTTTAAATTAAAAAAAATTTTAAATATTATACTAAACCTCAAAGAAAGTAACTTACCTATGAGTTTAACTAGAATATAATTTCAGTTTAATTACTCCTTAATTATATATTTTGCAGAAGTTACTGAGACGGAAGGCAAAGGCTACATTAAAGCATGCTACAAAGGAGGGTGAATATATATAGTCGTTGCTCTAGAAAAGGGTACTTTACGCCTAAAACCTTTTCCTTTTCTTAGAAGTTTAGTTTCATTATAAATTCAATAATTAATACTCCTAAAATCATCCTTGTACTTGACACAATATAATTCATTCATCAATATTATAGTTTCTTTTCCTATTATATTGATTTTTACCTATAAATTAGTTCAAAGCTTCTTAAAGTCACCTTCTCTCCAATTGATGTGCTCAATCAAGATATTCTTCTTTCTTATTCTAATGGGCAGTACTCTTCACCAATGTGGAGACGTATTTTGTATCTGTACTCCAAAAGCTACTTTTACTTTGCTTGTGTAGTATATGAACATGTTACAGAATGGGGAGTGCCTGAAAAGCCCCAAGACTTACAAGTCATTTATAACTTATTTTAACTCCGACATATATATATATCAGATCACATGCCTTTTAGCTTAAGGAAAACCAAGATTTTAGCAAAACAGAGAGACGTACGTGTAGGGACTAGCTAGGGACAAGAAAGCTAAGGAGTCGTGGATTAACGTGCAAGTCAACTGTCAAGACACTAGGATTAATTAACGCCCTTCTGTTAGTGATGGGTTTAGTTACCCTCTTTATTTATTTGTGATTAACCAGTTGGAAGCTTGGTTTCTTTAATGGAGATTCATTCTTACTTTTAATAGCTTCCTCCGCCAGAAAAAACAAGTGTCTTCTCATTAAACGGATCATCCTTAGCAAGGTCATTCATTTTAACTTAGTAGCTATCACTGTCTTCACCGCCCCAAAGAAATGGAAAATACTATACATATACTTGTAGATTTGCATTGTATCAACCTACGGAGTTAGGCTATTTAGCGGAGAAAAAGGCCTTGGAGAAGATGAGAGTGATATTAACGCAGATCATATTCATGATTCTGCAGGTTGTAGTAGGAGCTCAACAAGTTCAAGTGCTTACCTCTTATCCTAACCCAGTACTCCATGGCCATCCTTACACGGAAAGCTTAGATGCAAGCTTAGAAGGGTGTACTGTGAAAGGCGCTGCACTTTGCAGAAAACCTTTGAGTGTGGGAAGTCCAAGTGGGTTTTATGCTTGTCTCTATAACCATATCAAGACTTGCCTCGAGTAAAGGAGCTGTTCCTGATCAAACATTAGGAGCCATTACACCAGTTCTTGGCACCCTCCAATATTCTGTTCAGCGTCGTGAATTTCTAAACGACTTGAGATTCTGCACAAAAGAGAGTCTAGAGGTTTGCTGGAAAGGTCCAAGGGAACCTGTGTTAGTCATGGCTAGATGTCTCGTTGTTCCAATACAACAGTGCATGAAACTAGGGAGCTTCGCCTAGCTACCAGCCTACCATTCATGCATCTTTCTTTTTCACTCTGCACCCACCAATAAATATTCTATATAATTATAATTGCAGATACTCATCTCATATACACTATGTGGAACTAAATACCTGAAACTGGAAAGCTTTAAATGGAGGAGAATTTGTTGAACTTGGTTCTTACTCTGAGAGAGAGAGAGAGAGAGAGAGAGAGAGAGAGAGAGAGAGAGATGGTACTTGGTTTGTATTTTGCTTTTGTCAGAATTTTTACATGGATTGTTTATTTATTTTTCTTAATTATATATATATGATTTTCAAGGATTTTCAGTTTTCTTGCTAATTAGAGAGGATTTTAGTTAGGAAAAGTTTATGCAGGGAAAGAAAATATCTCAGAAGTACACTACAACGTAACTCGAATATAAGTCATATGTAGCAATATTCTGCTCTTATACCTGCCTAAAGCTTCTCTATCGCTCTAATTCGACAAATTTGATCTTCAATTTTTTTTCTTGGTACAAGACATGAAGGATTGAATCCTGTAAATTACTGAAATCCTTTATCACTAGATCACAACTAATGATTAGATTTAATGTTCAAAGAGATATCTCTCTCTCTCTGATAAAATGAAAGGATGTTAATGAGCCCATAACAATATATATTCAAGAGCTAAAGTTAAATAGTGAATATAAATTTTTAATTAAACATGATTTATAAAGTATGTGTTGATCAATTCAATTATAAATGAATATATATACATGTCAAAAGTGAATCATTTTAGTTTACAAATTTTTATAAATTAAATCTTTAAAAAAAAATTCAATGTTGAATCAATTGGGGAATTGACTCTAGAACTCAACACACATAATGTTAATTAGTACTATCTCTATTTCAAATTAACTGTCGTTTTATATTACTAATAAAATAATTTTTTTTTAATTTTACCCTTATTTATTATTACCTTCAATTGAATAACCAGCGTTTAAATTGACTTTAATAAGAATAATTTAATTTAATATAGATATTTTTTGTTACCATTGAGACTATTTAATAATTTTTTAATTCTTATATTATTACTTTAAATAACAGATAATTTAAAATGAATGGAGTACCATTTAATTAAAGCTATATATAACAATTTATGTTTCTTCCCACAATACATTTAATGCTTTCCTACATTAATTCTAACCTAAATACCAAACATTTTTAATGCTAAAATGAATTGTTCTCTTTGTTAAAACGAATCATCAAACAATAATAATTAAATGAAGCGTCTCTTTGTTAAATAAAATCTTCAATTTCTCAACATTTTTTAAAGTTAGAACAGAATAGAATCGTGTACTTTTGGAAAAATCATGAGTCATTTTCAAGATATATTAAACCTTCCAATCTCTGAACATATTTTAAAGTTAGAGCAGAATAAAATCTCAACTCTTGGAAACATCCATGAGTTATTCAGGAATCAAATTGAAGTTTGAAGGGGCATCAACTATTTGTATTTAATTAAAATATAATACTCCCTAGATTCTCTTGTATATTGTATACGCATTTTATATGTTATGAAAAAAAAAACTCACCTACTCATGAGTAGGTTTTATAATTTTTATAATTTATTTATTTATTTTTTAATTTTTTTTATAATTTTAATTTTAAGAAATAAGTTAAAAGAATATAAAAATATTTTAAAAAATATTAAAAAAATTTTCCTAACACATTAATCAAAAAATAATTCAAAAAACATAATAAAAAAACTAAAAATAAATAAAAAATGTTTTTGATTCTTTTTTTATTTTTTCAATTTTTTAATTTTTTTAACTTATTTCTTAAAATAAAAATTATAAAAAAAATTAAAAAAAATAAAACTTGTAATTTTAAAAATTAAAAATAACTCCCCTACTCCGGAGAAAAAGCACCTTTTATAAATAGAAAAGCACTGCCATTAATTAGGTAGAGGTAAAGAGTAGAGGTGGCTGTAGGTTAGGCCAGGCCAGACCTTGGCTAAAATAAGTTAGGCTTGCATGGCAAAACCATGGCCTGAACCTGACCTATTAGCCTATTGTAGGCCAAAAAATAGGTTTGTCCTGACCTGTTTACAAAATCATTTAAGCTCGGCCTAGCCTGCTGGCCTATTTAGGTCTGTCAAGAAAGAGACCAAAAATAGGCATTGACCTACAAGGCCAAATGTTTTGAATTTCTGATAAATGAGAATGAGGGGAAAAAATGAAAATTTTAGGGTTATGGGTATTTTAGATTAAAAAATATATTTTAAATA
>JASKGM010000009.1:1039737-1088802 GCA_034509205.1 Ceratonia siliqua
TTCTTGCTCGGCGTCTCGATTGCTCGCCATCAATAGGTATTGTGTAGATTTGTTGTTTCTCCATTTGGGATTTTGTTTCAAAGTTTAGGGTTTTATAATTTTTGTGTTATTTTCTACTTGTTTGTGTGTTTGTGGTTTCTAGGTCTCTCTTCTTTGTTAGATTGTTAATAGCGTGTATGAATAGGGAAAGGGCATTAGATATATAGGAATTTGAATCCATAGAGGAGGTAATTTTTGGTTTTTTTTTTTCAAAAAAACCACCATTGCTGAAGGACCCATGGCTGGCCATGAAGCTGCCTTATGTTAGCCCCTTAACAATGGTTTACTTGTAAGCATTTATATTGGAGAAGTATTAATTTTGAATTTTGTTTTGGAAAAGCAATTTCCTCTTGTTCTTACTTTGTCCCTTCATAAATTGGTGGTCTGCCTTTTTACAAAAAATATTGAGTGCAAATAATTAAGTTGTTTTTCTAATTAACTCAGCAGATCAACTTAAAGAAAACACAATATATCACATTAATTTGTTTTATTTTTTAATTTCTATTTATGATAATTGAACCTCTATAAGATGTCTATTCCAAACCCCAATCCTCACTCCATTGCTATTGCCGAGTCATGTCCTGCGAATACCCACTCCTTCTGGGTCGATGCCAGATCCATATTGTCTAGGATCCAATTCGCCTACCCTAGACGCAGCGACACCGTTGACAACTACTTCCTAGGTGAGTGTCGGCTACTCATCCACGTATCCCTTGCCAGGCACTGTACACATTGATGGGCACACCTAGTTAACCACACGTGAGAACACGTAAGTACACTTATCAAACTTTAATAATAATTAAAAAGATATAACAGTTGTATCATATAACAAAGTTATAATATTTTTACCTCATATTAGAACTGCATGAAGCCGTGAACATATTATTTGCAATCTACAAATCACATTATCAGGAGGCCTATAAATGCTTTGAAGACACTCCCCGTTAGGTGAAGAAGCATTGGTGGAGCCAATTTAAGGTATTAATAAGTTTTGCATATTTGTTATTCAATTAACTTTATTTTAATAGTTACTCTAACTCTATTGTTTTTAATGAAGGTGAATTATATCTGGAAACCATAGGAGGGAGTCGAGATTCGTAAGGTGTGGAACATGAAGTGCTCTGACAGCTTCCGATAAGCTCATAGAGACATTCAGATAGGGAAGTCGCAGGGCTTATGGTTGGAGGAATCTATCAAGGCCCAACTCATTGAGTATTGAGCGTCCCTCGAATTCAAGCATAACTCAGCTCGCAACAAGTTGAATCGATCCAAGAGTCAGGGCGCATCCGTCCACTTAGACAGATACCTCTCGGTCTCCATGCATCAAAAGAGGCTAGTAGGTTTTTATTAAGTTATATTTACTTGTATTAATTTCTTTTTTAGTATTATAATACTTTTATTCATTGTTTGTAGTAAAAAAGGTTGGAGAAGCCGATTGAAGCTGTTAAGGTCTTTAGGGAAATTCAATACAGTGAGAGCAAGGGTTGGGTCCATCCATACGCTGAGCAAACTTATACGGGTTAAATTAAATTTAAACTTCAATATTATAGGTTTCTTTTTAATTATGATTTAAATAATTTCTCACTAATTATGTTTTAACTCGTACAAAAAGCTTTTGAGAAGTGCAAAGCCAAGACCCAGGAGTCGAGTGGTTCTTCAGTCAATAACACCCGTATGTAGACGGAAGTTGTCGATGAGGTGAATAAAAAGGGTCTGGTTTATGGGATGGGTTATAAGGCTTGCTTGGTCAAGAAACCTCACTTAAGCCAGCCATCATAATCATCTACCCAGGTTCCGAAACATTTATTGTGCCAGGTTATCAACCAAGTTGAACAGTGACTCGAGGAATGACTCAAACAGCGAGTCTAAGAGTGACTTAAACAGCGAGTCGAGGATCGACTCGAACGGTTACTCTAAGAGCGATTTGAGGAGCAACTAGAATAGCGACTCCAGGAAATGATCAGGCAAATAGTTAGTGGTCGTGCAACTCCTGTCCCTCCTCTTCCCTCTACCGTTGATTGGCAATTCCCTTTCGATGACCGTACTGGTGCCGAGTTTGAGTTAGATGGTCATGACAATTAATGTGTTTAATTTTTAATAAAATTACATTATATTTTAATTTAATTCATATGAATTTAATCTTATTTGGTTAATTTTTTTATGTGATACATATACTTTATTTATATTAATATATATATTTAATTTAAATATACACTAATTATATTTATATATTTATTTATATTAAATATATAATTAGTAACATGTAATTAATATGTAAATTAAATTAAACATATTTAATATTTATAACTAAACATTTAATTATTAAAATTATTTAAAATATGTATTATATTAGGAGGATTCTAAGCTACCACCTTGTGGCGGTAGTTTAGTTTTTTTATTATTTTATTATTTTTTCTTTTTAATATTTATGGATGAATGGTATTAAAAAAATTCTTAAAAATATTTTAAAAAATTCTCAAAAAATTATATGACCTAGACAATAATTAATTAATGTTAAAAAATAAAAAAAATCGAGATAAAAAATTAAAAAACATAAATTTTGCTTGTCGAAAATTGTGGTGCAACCCCATTTTTGGGGCTGCACCATAGTAAGCACCATTATATTAACTTCTCACGATAATTCCCATGGTTATAGTTCGTGAGAACTATTAATGTGAGAATATCTCATGCTAGACTTTCTCACGAATCCGTGAAAACCTCCATGAGCTTTGCTCAAGACTTCTGACTCTTTATTCTCGTAAAAATGGTTTGTAAGACTGTTTGTGAGAAACATTTTCACCCAATGTATTTCACGAGACAATCCGTAATAATCACATTAAAATTCTCACGGCCTATTTTTAGTGAGAATGTCAAATTCTCACAGAAACTTATGTCTTTCTCACAAAAATATTCCGTGAAAAAAGTCAATTTTTTTTGTAGTGAAATTATATAATGTCATAGTATAACTAACAAACATTTGACTTAATGATATTATTCGGTAGTGAGTTCAAACTCTAGTTGAAATTAAATGAATTGCAAAGAAAAATTTGCTCTAGTATAAGAGGTGACAGTGATTTGGAAAATTCATTTAAATCATTAACTATGAAATAGCACTGTTAGATATATGAGTTTATTTATAATTAGTACTGTTGTTGTCACGTACGTGCTTATGAGGAAATCACCTAGCTACTAATCTATTTGCTGTAACATCATTGAATCATTCAATTGATTCGTTCAAAACTTTTAAGACTTAAGAGGCTAATTATATTTTAAGATCATACATACAAAAATAATATATGGAATTATTATATTTTTTTGGGGTTATTATTAAAACGTGTCAAACTTTGGCAAAATCTAAAAATAAAGAGTTAGCTCATCGGTCGAATTGAATGAGTGTGTGAAAGTTTTCTTTTATAGTAAAAAAAATGAGGTTATAAGATGTTTGTTTTCTTATTTGTGCTTCTCTCAAACTCCAAAAAATAGATAATTATATATAATAAATATTCTAATATTTTATGTGTATAGTAATCACAAATTTAAAAAAAAATTATTTTCTAAATCAATATTGTGTTCCAACAAATTATATATAAGATTTTTTTTAATCTAATTAATGATCCATTTTTATGAGAATCAAAATTTTACTCAGTCCTCTATATATTACTTTACTTAAAATTTAAAAAATGATGGATCATTAATATGAATAAAATATTATTTTATATGAAACTAATTTAACACATAAATTTTAGACAAATTACTTAATTTGTACCATAATGAGAGAGAGACATAAATTAGAAGAAGGTTTTTTTTTTTTTTATAGTTATTATAAAGAAAAAGATGAGTATAGTTTTATTGAAATGGCAAGCTTGCCCCTTGTTTTGAGGTGCAACAAATGCTCATGCCTTACTACTTTCATTTATTTTATTTTTTATTTAATGTAATAGTACAAAGATTAAAAAGTTATTAAATAATCTCAATTGTAGTAAAAAATAATTGTATTTAACTAAATTATCCATATTAAAGTTAATTTAGACTCTTATTACTTCATTGAAGATAACAATAAATAAGATAAAGTTAAAAAAAGTAATTAATATTTTATTAATAATATAAAATAATAGATAATTTAAAATAAATTAAAACTTTTAAAACGATTATTATTTTGAAACGGACTGAGCATTTCTTTCCAATAATTATTTTGAATCTCTTTGAACTAATTAAAGTTCACTGTAATTGGTAATTCTCCTGTAGGAGCTGAAAACTGTTGCGAAGAGACAATGTATGTACTATTTAAGTCATGCAACTCTGTGTTCAGCCATCTTATAATTAGACTCCTCGTTATAATACACATACAACTGCCAATTCGTAAATTCATAGGTGAAGAAAAGACCAGGAGTATCTGTGATGAGGAAGATAGTGGTTACCATTGTAATTATAGTGTGTTTTGTTATGGTAGTCGAAGATGTGGATGGGTTTGGCTCGCCTCAGCCTTTACCTTCTGTAGCTTATTCATCTTCATTAATGGCTACAACTACAGATAACGAAATCACAGGAACAGGTGTGGCACTTCCAGCCAGCCTAGACCAAAAATGCCAGAAAAAATGAAGAAGATGGCTTCAAGGACAGCATGCCCAGGAATGTGTGCCATGTTTTGTTTTGGATCGGGAGGTGCTGCCATGTTTGCAATGTGTTCCAGTCCATGTCTTGTCCAATGCTTGCTCGCAAGAGGGGTAGCCTCAGCCAATGTCGTCCCAGATTGTACTGTTGGTTGCGCCCAGGGTTTGACTGCCACTTATGGCTTAGGTATATATATAAACAAGTCTTCCTATCTATGCATGGTTACCTAGCTATATGTTATTATTATTATGATTTTCTTATAGGTTTTCTTGGCAGATGATGGCAAAGTGGGTGGTTACATGGAAACATGCTACGACAACTGCAGGAAATATGAGCTCTTTCGCTTAGAATAATGCATAGTGGCTGCAACTTACATGTTTTGAGAATTCTATACATATTATTATCTGTGTCTCTTAATTAGTACTTTTTCTTTGACAATAAAGCAGTTGGAGCTACTTCCTAAGTTCTATTATTACATGTTATTATTTGTGAAGGAATTGTTTTGCGTGGTGTCAGTGTCGTAATCTCATTCAGTTATTGGTTGATGATGGGATTATGTTAGGGTTAATTGGCAATTCTCGCCCCATCCAGTTTGAGGGTAAAAAAGTGGACAACGATTGACTAAAATTTAGAGATTATTAATTTTCACAAAAAAGTCAGCTGATGTGGACAGCTGGAGTTACTATATGGCTGTTAAACATATAAAGATAACAATTAAGGTTATATTTAAAAGAGCAAGAGCATATTAAGTACCCTATAGTTTTAAAATGGGATTGTATGATAAAAAGAGTAATGTCGTTTTTTAATTTTCTGATTTTTTGTCTCAAGTTTTTTATTTTTTAATATTAATTAATTATTATTTATGTTATATAATTTTTAAAAATTTTAAAAATTTTATTTACTATTTATTCATAATTTTTTTAATACTATTTATTTATAAGTAAAAATAAATTTAAAAAAATTTAAAAATGTTTCAAAAAATTATATGATATAGATAATAATTAATTAATATAAAAAAATAAAAAAAAATTGATTAAAAGAAATAAAAAAGGTAGCCTTCTCCTATTTAAAAAGAAGTTAGGCTAATGGTTATATACATACTTGAAAATGAATTAGTTGTTTTTCTTTTAATGTAACCTTAACTATCATGTTGATCTTTAACAATTATGTCTTTGTGACAATTCTGTTAATTTATTTTAGCAAAACTATCAGCTAATTGTTAAGTAGACCATCGAAAAAATTAAATTGAAACAAAATTAATTTTTAAAAAACTAAATTGAAACGCTCTAAATTTGGATAACCAAATTAAGAAATGTGTTATGTTTTAATGATCAAATAATTAATTCTCTCTCTCTATAAAGTGATAGAGGAAAAGTTTGATTCTTCACAACCCATAATTAAGATCAATTCATAACATTCTTTTTTTAATAGTTAACACCAACTTAGCTAGTGTGTGTATATATATATATATAATTTGATAGAAGCCTTGGGACGCCGGCCTAGCATTATGTTTAATTAATTCAACGGAGAATGCATGAGATACTCTAAGTAGAGTTTAACCGTCAAGATTCAATAATTTTGGTGTTTAGAACTGGCCACAAACAATAATTTCCTTCAGCAATAATATTCGTAAATGGATTAGTTGTGAGAAAGATGTAATTAAATGGGTTAAGTTTAAGCTCATTTAATTGGCTTGCAAATTTGCAATGCCATTTTCCTCTAATAATTTTCATATTTTTGTAGCCAGCTACATTATAACATCATTATTGTTATTTTACACTAAACCACACTTCATTATGTAATTATATTAGAAGGGATAAATGGAGGAAAAGGGGACCTTCCATGGCACCAATAGGCCGAGGCTGAAACTCATACCTTCAATGACAGAAGCGGACGAGAACGTTGCCATTAAACCAAAGAGCAAGAACCCAATTCTGCAATATAATAGCATTATTAATATATAATTTACCTTTTTCTTTTCTTTTCAAAACAACTCCAATATTAATTTGTGGTGCTATCCATCTACGTTATCCTTTTGAGATCATCATGATCAATTGAACAGGCTGAAGAATATTCAAACAACTTACAACTGTAATATATATATATATATATATATATATATATATATTAATCAAATGTTAGTTAATTGGTGTTTGCTAAGTTATATTCATCAGTACATCTTGGTGTTTTTTAATTTTTTATAATTTATTTTAAGAAAAAAATTCAAAAAAATAAAAACAAAAGAAAACAATTAAAGAAAGGAGAAAAAAAAAACATGAAAAAAGATTAAAAAATATTTGAATGTACCTACACATCTGGATATAACTTAAAAAATATCTAATTAATTATGTACGAAACAAAAGAAAACAGTAGGTAACATTAATTTATCAACTGCATATAAATACCTAGTTAAATGACTAGAATTAATGTTTTCTTGATTGGACCATCTTAAGTAGGATTGCCACTTGATTTGGCCGTAGTCTTATATTAATACACAGAGCTTTGGGCCAATTAGAAGTTGATTATAATTGTTAATTCTCCTAAAACCTCATTACTAGTGGCAACGGACAACATCTAGACTATATATATATACATGCTTGACTCAGAAAAACAAATTAGGTTTGCAAATAACTTGGAGAAGATCGAGAAGCTAAGAAGATATATAGAAGTTATGAGGAAGCTTGTGGCGAAAATGATGGTGGTGGTGTCCATTGTTATTATGGCAGTGGAAGTTGTGGATGCCGGCGATGACATAGCTCCAACTGGGTCTTCACCCTTTGCTCCAAATACCTCTCCGTTGTCCCCAAGTCCTTTCCTTTCAGATTTTGATTTTCTTTCCCTCAAGAAACCTACAATCCCCAAGATACCTGGAGCTGGAGTCGTGTCTAAATTGATACCAGAAAGGGTGAAAATCCTTGGGAAAAAGTCGGCATGCCCTAGCATGTGCGCGGCGTTTTGTACTGGATCTGAAGGTGCGTCGATGTTTGCAATGTGTTCCAGTCCTTGCCTCTTACAATGCTTCGTCGCAAGGGGTGTAGCCTCGGCAAATGTCGTCCCAGAATGTACTCTTGCTTGTGCAAATGGGTTGACTGCTACTTATGGCTTAGGTATATAGATCATCTTCTCTCTCACTCACTCGCCTTTCGGTTTGTTCAATGTTTGAGACTGATACTGGTCTCATCATCCTTTCCATTTTGGTTTGCTTTTTGCAGATGCTGGCATGGTGGAAGGTTATATGGAAACTTGCCACGACAGCTGCACTATAAATATTAGCTCATCTGCTGATCTTAATTACATGGAATAACAGACGGCTGCAGCGTAATTATATGTATTAGGAATTATAAAATTATATGACCAAGATAATAATTAATTAATGTTAAAAAATAAAAAAATTAAAATTAAAAATTAAAAAAATATAACACTTAAATACGTTATGATGCAATCCCACATATCAATCACCTTATTATGTAGACTATCTGCATCCGACTAAAAGTATATGTCTTTCCTTAAAAAAGCGGTAAAATACTCTTATTAGTTCATAAAGGGGCACCCCCTTCTCTATTTCACACATTGGTATGATCTCTTTATCATCTCCTTCCTCTGGAAATTTCAAGCAAAGTTGTATGCCTAAATAACCTACCTCCCTGACCAAGGGAAGAAGGTATCAGATCACTATAGTTATATATATATAAATATGATCAATCAATATTAAATGCTACGCTTCATTAATTAAGTGGATAAATTTAATGTCTAAACTAGATGATGTTGAATTTTCCACCACATGATCTAACTTGAGTTGTCATTATTATGGTATCAAATTTTGAACTTTTATAAAATGGTGCCCCGTTTAACATTTTTTTTTTGTTGGTATATAATATTTCGATATAAGGAAAAAAGTGAGGGTTTTAAAGCTCTAACTTTTAAGTTACTAACACTTAATGTTAAGAAGATTGTGCCATTTAATGTTTAGCATTAATTTTTTTGTTTACTTAAACATAGCATTTAACATTGGTTGGTTATGTATGCTTTTAGTTCAACAATTTTTGTCATTGAGACAATGCAATTTTTTTTAACAACAGACGACTTGATATAAATAAAATATTTAAAACAAAATTGAAATTTACCTTAAAACTAAAAAGAAAAAATATCTTCATACAAAAACTATGATAAGTACATTATAAGTGTACTATGATAAGTATATTATGCGTGTGTGTGTTATGGACATAAAAATTTTAAGTATTATATTTGTACACTATTTTTTACATTATTTTTATATTTATATTTATTCATTATTTATCATTTATTATATATCATATATTATCATTATTATTTTATATTAAATAAATAATTAAAAATAAATATTTCATTCAAACAAATCATGGGCGGGTGTTCACATCAGGTATTCTAACATCAATCAAAACTAAGAAAGATTTGCAAACGATATTTCCAAAAACCCAACAAACAAAAACCTTGATGGGCCGGGGCCCAAACAAGGAAGCTTCCCAGATCCCACTTCGGCAATTCCTGCTTTGCAATTTGAGGTGGGGTTTTTTGTCCAGAAAGGAAGAAAAAAAATGGAAAAAGGTGGGGTCCTTTCTGCAGAAGACAACGAAGACATGCTATCTCTAGTAACTTTCTATTGGTTCAGTCCAGCATGGTTTTCACGTGGTGGGTCGGTCGGTGCCCATTGGTGAATGATACAATCATTGTGAAGCGTGACACAGCAGGAAGATGCTTCATTTCCTCCCACTTGCTTCCACTGCTGATCCAGTTGTGAATAATTGGTATTGATGAAAACCCTGGTAGTTAGGAGATAAATTTATCTACTTTTACCATCTTAGATTGCAATTTTCATTTTCTGCTGAGTACTGATTTTACTAGTGCTTTTAACATTTTAAGAAAGAGAAGCATCTGGGGTTTTTTACAGCGGGGGTGAGAGTCAGAGAGACTAGTGGGTTTATTGCTTGGTAAAACAGGGTGTCTAGTTCGAGGGATTTCAGCCTTTCAGGCGTCTGCATAAGGGATTTTCTGGTTTTCAGAGTTGGTTCTTGTTCATTGAAGCTCTTTCTCTGGAACCCAAATGGGGTTCTGGGGATTGTACATTTGACATACTAAATACCCTTTTGGAGGAGGATTCTTATAGAAAGGTGATCTTTTGGTTCCAAAGGTGGATTTCAGTTACAATGTCCTGTAAGCAACTTCAAAGGTACACTGCACTTCAATTTTAGTAAAATTAAGAAATTTAAGTTTCACTTTCTTGGCTTTACGTTGGAGATGTTCGACGTAATCTTGACAATGTCTTTCCAGACCTTGAATTATTCGCCCCAGACATTTGGTTATGTAAATAAACCTAGAAACCCGTACAAGGCACGTTCATATCAACAAGTTCAAGCTATACCTCCCTCGTCGATTATTTTGAACGCAGATGAAAGTGGGAAATTTGCAGGTAATAAGAAGCTTTATGGCTCAAATCTCACTTCAGGGAGGGGTGAATCTGTTACTCCTTTGGTCAGTCAGGCGAGTAGTGTGGGTATAATTGGAGGGGTATCTGTTAATGCTACCCTAAAATTTTTGAGAAAACTTGTAGAGTTGAGTTCAGAAGACGGAGGAAATTCCCTTGCCTTTGTACTTTGTTCTGATCCTCTGTTAAATAATGAGCTTTTGTCCTATGAAAGAAGTTATTTTCTTTCTGGCAGAAATAAAGCAGAAAGTTTGAAACTGGATTCTTCTCCAATTGTGCATAATATTAGGAATAAAACGGTTTTTCTTGAGAATTCTGGGGCTCGTTGCATAGTGATGCCTTGTCACATATCACATTCTTGGTATGAAGAAGTATCTAAGGGATGTTCCGTTCCTTTTCTTCACATGGCAGAGTGTGTTGCTAGGGAGCTCAAGGAAGCTAAGTTAAAGCCACTTGAAGCTGGTAGTCCCTTGCGGATTGGAGTGCTTGCAACCAATGCAACTTTAGCAGCTGGATTTTATCAGGAGAAACTTCAGAATCAAGTATTTGCTCCCTGCACATTATAAATCTATTGATATTTTTTGAATAACGTGATGCACTAAACCAAATAGTCATATCTATTATTATATTAATGATAAAGTAAAGTAGTTGTTCTGTAAATGCCCCATAATAAAATCTTTCTCTATAACAGTCTAGCTGTTACGACACTCTGTGATGTAGACCTTTATAAACTCCCTATTAAAATTAGTTTCTTTCTTCTTGAAACCCACAACTGTAGATTTTCTATTGCAACAACACAGCACTGAAATGATGGTTGCTTGTATTATATATATATGTAGCAAACCAGAATACACACAGAATAAGTCTGGACTACATAAGGTAAGGTCTGAGCACACAGAAACAGAATTACGACATCACAATACAGTAGTTCTTAGAATTACAACTAGAAACAGATGACTAGAAACGATAATTAAACAGATAACTTCAGCGCTTTGAGTGGCTGATTACTCCCACTCCTAGCAATTTGAGAAGCCAAGGATCTCCCTCACCCAATTCCCAATTTCTGACTAACTCCCTCTTGCCCTTCTCTCTCTGTATTTAACCCTCTCTCCCTGCATAAATGCTTGTCCCCCATAACTGCCTGCTCCCTAGTAACTGCCTGCCCATTGGTAACTTCCATAAACTGAGAGGTTCCAACATTACCCCCCTTCAACAAGCACCTTGTCCCTAAGGTGAAATTGAGAAAATAAGTCTGTAGTTTGGTCACCCTCTTCCTTCCTGCCTCTTCTTCTTCTTCTAATATGAGGACATTCAATTGGTGGTTTTTATAGTAGTGTCCTGGGGTGAACTTCTCCTCACAATGAAAACAGAGCCCTAGCTCCTGTTGGCGAGCTACCTCGACATCTGTGATTCCCTGGAAGGTCGTGTTTCCATTGTTGAAATTCCCCTCTCCTCTATTGACGCTCTCCCTCAATTGTTTGGACTTATTCCCTACCGTCACCGGTGTTGTCCGCTCACCTCCGGCCTTCCAACTAGTCACACCACCCATTCAACTGTCGTGCTAGGTTGAAAACTGTGATATTGTCTCAGGTTGGCCCGAAGATGCTCTCGGGAGAGTATCCGTATAAGTCATGGATCGAGTTCTCAGTTTAGGTTGGCCCAAGCGGCCTATTCTCCGTTCTTTTGCCCAGTCCAATACCATATTCTGCTATTCAATTTTGTGGGCCAAGCCCATCAAGTGCTTCAGGGTCACGGGTTGACCCAACTGTACCTCTGCCCGTATCTCTTCCTTCAATCCATTCCTTAAAATAACCCATCAACAGAGCTTCAGATGCCTCTCGAAGTGGAGCAGAGAGAGACTCGAATTGCTCATGATACTCCATCACTGTCCTTTCTTGTTGCAACATCATCAGTCGCTCATACCTGTCGCCACTTTGAGAATATTGAAACCTTTCGATCATCTCCTCCCTGAATTCAACCTACGAACGGACGGGTTGTTGCGCTTCCAACCATTGATACCACCCTAAAGCACTACCTTCCAAACATATGGCCACTGCATCTAACTTCTCAGCCTCCTCTACCCAATTCACTTGGAAGTACCTCTTTACTCGACAAGTACCCAAACGGGTCCTCCTCAGAAAACTGGGGCAATTCAAGTCTCTGGAAATAGTTTTCCCGTTTGTCCTTCTGACTTTCTCCCTTCTTCTAAGTTGCCATCCTCTCTCTAACACCCCCATTTGACCCTCCTTCATACCCTTCCAATCCACCATTATTCTTCGCTCTCATTTCTGCCACAAAGTCCCTAATATCCACCATAAAATCCTAGATGACCCTCGTGTCATGCCTTAATTCTCCTATTTCATGCCTCTGCTCTTCCATTCCCTTCTCTAAGTGTTCTACTCTACCTTCCATTCTTGTGCTTACCATTCCCCAAAAGGACCGTTGCTCTCATACCAATTCGATGGAAACCCACAACTATAGATATTCTAATGCAACAACTGAACACTGAAACGATGCTCAGAATAAGTCTGAACAACACAAGGTAAGGTCTGAGCACACACACAAACAGAATTACAACTAGAAACAGATGACTAGAAACGATAATTAAACAGATAACTCCAGCACTTTGAGTGGCTGGTCACTCCCACTCCTAGCAATTTGAGAAGCTAGGGATATCACGCACCCAATTCCCAATTTCTGACTTACTCCCCCTTTCCCTTCTCCCTCTGTATTTAACTCCCTCTCCCTGCATAACTGCTTGTCCCCCATAACTGCCTTCCCCCTAGTAAGTGCCTGCCCATTAGTAACTTCCATAAACTGAGAGGTTCCAACAGTTTATAATGAAGATTAATTGCAATGGTTTTGCTGGAGAGTTTGAAAAGACTTTTGTATATTAAATTTTATCACAATTAATCTGAAGGTCCCAGACAATTCATATTATATTACAAAGAACATTGATGGTGAAACTGCTCTTTTTTAACTGGAAATGTAATAGATGGAAGTATTTGCCTAAGAGGTCTGTTAAGAAGAGATGTTTGAGATTTTGTCAAACATGAGGTGTCTATTTTAATATTTGACCAATTCATGAATTCAAAATTGCCCAACTCATGTACGTCACTGGGAACTAACCTTGTATATGCCCCTGTAGGATTATAGTATATACATTGTGTTTATATTTGATTATATAGTTTATATGCTTTGTAAATGTTTGACAAGAGTTAACTATAGTTGCCATATGCCAAGAACACAGGAACAAGATGTGTGATCCTTGTTTTATTAATGCGTGATACCTTGGCTATAAGTCGTTGCATATTCTATCCCATTGAAATTTCATTTTCTTCAATAATCCCTATACCTGTTTCCTATGTCCGAACAATCTGCTGGGCCATCAACTTGATCAACAAGATCTTAAATCACTAGTTCTTGGAGTTCATATGCATCAGTAGTTTCCTACTGTTTTGACTGCTATGGCAGTTAGAGAACAAATACATCCTTATAAGTAGATAAATTTTAATTCTTTGATTGTTGTTTTGTAATCCAGTACGGGATGAACCTTAAAGCCCTATTAGCTTTGTAAAACTTGCACTTCAGCTATTTTCTGCATAACCATAATAAAATGTTGCTACTTTTCTTGAATGCTGTTTCATTCATTCTTTTGGGTTTAGTTTCATTGGTACATCTTTCCTTTTATAAAAACATTCTCTGTGATTCCAATATATTATTATCATCTTGTTTGATATTGGAAACATTGGAAGAATCTACCCTACATACGTACATACATTTTTATTCAACGACAGCTACATCTATGCACCCCTATGAGTTAAAGCTGCTCTGTGAAAACCCAAGTGGCATCTGTTAATGGTCATAGACCCAGTGAATTTTGTATGTCTACACGTGCAAATACAATTTTTTTTTATTGTTGCAATTCTACCATTAGTTTTATTTATGAAAATAGAGTTGACTGTCAAGTATGTACTGAATGCCCATTTAGTTGGTGAATTTCATTTTGATTATGGTACTGGATTATTAAATGCTTGTATTGTAAGTAGCTCTGCATTGCTAATGCAGCCCTGCCATTATGTTTCACTTTGCTGCTCAAGGAAACTATTTTACAAAATTTTTCTTTCTGGTATTTTGCTAATTCTTTTTCTTTTCTGCAATGCTTACATTGATATCATTCTCTTAAAGAGTAATTAACTAGTTGTATTTTAAGTTGTTTTTCATCTTCATGTTAAAAGTCCATATGGATTTCTTTATTCCTTTAAAAGAAAAAGACCATGTTGAAATTCTGTTTACTAGCATATAGAAATGTTAATAGTTGTTCGTCTTCTTTCCTCGTATGTAGGGGTTTGAGGTTGTGCTGCCAGATAAAGCAACTATGGAACATACAGTGATACCTGCAATTGAAGCTTTGAACAGAAAGGACATGGAAGGGGCATGCAATCTTTTGAGAATTGCTCTTCAAGTTCTTCTGGTGAGAGCAGTGAACTTTGTTATCCTTGCTTCTGATGACATGTGGGATCTTTTACCCCAAGATGATCCTCTTCTTAAGAAATGTATTGATCCAATGGACGCCTTGGCTTGGTCAACTATCAAATGGGTAAAATCTACTCTAGAAAAAACATAAAAAAAAAAAAGTGACTATGTGATTCATCAATCATCATGTGTTGACAGTCTACTGTTAAATTACTGTTTCCATGTTTCTCGTTAATGTGAACTTACGTATTCACTAACATTGTAATCAAGCCACCGATATATGTTGATTATAAGAGTATGTATTCTTTCTGTATACAGAGCAATGTTTATATGAACTGATTATAGTTAGATTTGCGAGTTTATATAACATAAAATTTAAAGTTTGACTCGTGATTAAGTTTAATTATATAGATTTACTTTTTTGAATTGTGACACTAATATTAATCTTAATTATATGCGACTTGTGACTATGTTTAAACTGTTTATTGTTTTAAGAAAAAATTAGATGAAATCATTTGTAAGGCCAAAACAAATAGCTGGGGATACCATGATACATGGGCTGGTTATATCTTGAACAGGGGATTTCTCATTTCTGTGATGCATAAAGATATTAGCTCAAAGTTGAGTATTCATGCGTTCTCAACATTTTTTCTGAGGTAAAAACTTTAGTTATTAAGTCAGTATAGGTGGAGTACTAGTGGGGTTTAGAGTAATTTATCTGATTTTATATGATATTCCTTCTCAAGAATTGACTTAATGGTTGAAAACCCGTCATTGAAACTTATTTATTTCTTTTCTTTTCTGTGTTTTTTGGGTGTTAATACACATGGCACCTTCGCAGTTACATCAGTCGACGAAACTTCAAAATTAAGCAAATAAAACATGACAAAATTTGCAATAACTCCTCACATTGGCCAAAGGACAGGAATTAATTTCACCAAAAGTCACGTAATCTATGCCAGTAAAGCCTATTATTAAATGCCATTTGACGTCCCGAGTTTTCTTTTTCAATAAAAGAGTGCTCTTGAGATCATAAAAAACATTATTCATAACGACATTGGCCTTTGTGGGTATGAAGTTGATGCAGCGTACAACAAGAAAAACAGAGGAACATAAGACTGCAACTAGACTATGGGCAGAAGCAGAATCTGTAAACACACAAAGCCACAAATCCTTCTACAAATCTAGAATTACAGTTCTAGAAATCTAGGAACAAAGAAAAGGCTCATTGCGTTTCTATAATGTTAAAACATAATTTCAAAAAAAACAAACCCCTCCAACGATACACCCCCGAAGGCATATAACCAGCCCTAGGCAAAACACACAGCAGAAGGTTCAAAACAGAAAATAAAATAGAAGCCAAGGACTTTATAGCAAACATAATAGAGCTAAGGGTCCCTAAAGTAAAATGTAATAAAGCAAAATAATGACAAAACAGAACCAAGGCTATTAAAGTCTTGCCCCCTATATACGGGCTACATCATCCTTCCCGAGTTGAAGAGAATTCGCCCTCGAATTTTCTAGTATTTGATCTTCTGTGCCAATGTTATAATTATCATTTTGATCAACTCTTAGTGAAGTCATTATGGACGTTGAGAACACCAAACAGTAGGCAAGAAAGATCACTGAAACCATTATCAACATCAACAAGTCCCCAATAGACAAGGGTCCATAAACATTTACAAGATGGCCCAAACTCTGAAACTTCATGACCACAGTTTTCACATCAGGACCATTAGCTAGAATTTGCTGTATGAATTCATAAGCATCCAAACCCATCTTGTCACTCAACATCTCTTGATGGATGCCAAATGAGCTATAAGACGCAAAATAACTTTCATTAACTTTATCTACAAACATATGGTTAGTAGGAACATAAGCCTGCCAAAATAACCTATCCCGCTCGAGAAAGAGGAAGTCATCATCATGTGAATAAGCAAGACCAATCATGCAACCTGTTAGAGAGTCATTGACCCTTGCATATCGGCATCCTTTAAAGGAGAGAAGTTCACCATCCAAATAACACCTCAACAAACTACCCCCCGAAAACGCTCTTCTGAGGCCATGAGTTATGCAAGGAAAGTGCCATTTCCTCCTGACTAAATTAACATGTAGTAGAAGATATACACGATGTCTTGTTAGATTAATAGACTTGTAAGTGAGCATTTTTCTTGCCACTGCCTTTACCAGAGGTTTGCAAGAATTTTCACTCATTAACATGTGATTCCCGTCAAGCAATTCCTTCACCAATCTTGATAGCTTCTCAACTACTTCCCTAACACTTGGCCTCAAAGAAAAATCTTCCTCTATGCAATCTCTAGCAATATTGGTCACTGTCACAACTGCTTCAAATGAGTAATTCTCACCTAACACACTGTCCATCCACCCCCTTAGTTCATCCTCATTTTCTTACTTCAATAAGGACTTGATTTTATCTGTAACCCAAATGCTTTTTCCTCCCTTCTCATGCCTATAGAGTGCACTCAAATGGCCTTTAACAATAACACCAACATTAACTATAAGAGGCCTCAAGTACCTCCTCGTTGGCAATTGACTCCTGAGGTTAATAAGAAATCCCATAAACCTCTCACAATAAAACACACAAGCATCATCATTAACTAGCTCCAAATTAGTTGCGTCAACAACTTTATCTTTAGCATTACCAGAATTAAATTTGAACTCTATAAGGGAGTCACCCCTAGGATTACAATCATGCCCTGTTTCATCAATCTTCTCCCTACTCACTAAATAATTCTCCTATGAGTTATCACTACTTTCAATCTCATGATATATCTCAAGGGGAATGACCTTATGCTTCTCAATTTCCTTTTCATGAATAAAGGTTTCAAGGTACTCTAAACCAGATGCAATCCCCATAAATTTTTGCTAATTTAAATCCACATTTTGTAAATAAGTTCCCGTACCTTGAAGTTCCTCCTCGATTGTTAAAGAGTGTAGCTTCGTCTTCACTGTTTGGTCACCATCTTTAGTGACTAACTCCTCCTCCTCAGAAAAGAAACCATCTTTTGGTTGCAATAAGGTTGAATCTTTCCCTTGACAAACAGACTCACTTTCCCTTTCACTCAACACCGCATCACCATCTTCATGATCCAAATCAGAGTCCTCCTCTTCAGGATACACATCATAAACGGGTTCGGTTATTACCTCATCTTCTGGCAAGGAATTCCATCCACTGTAACTCTCCGAACTAGCTTCCCACTCAACGCATTTCTCGATGCTCTGAGTTAAACCTTCGTCGACTGTAATGCCTCTAGTCAAATCCACTCATACTACCATTTTATCAAACTCTACAATATAATCGTCTATAGGCAGTGAACCTGGCCTGAGAGTTTGAACCTTGGCGTAGTCGTTTTTCTTGTTACCACTACGCAATAGCTTCTTCGTGTTGTTAGCGTTGTCTTGAGTCCAATGACACTTCCCCCTTTCCTTACTCTCCCTCTTGCGGTAATCTGCAGATGAAGGATTCCAACTTCGTCCACGTCGAGTGCCAACATTGAGGGTGGCTACTTGCTCGGCAAGTGCGTCAAACCGGTCAACCATCATCCACAATCCTTCCTCCATGCGCTGTAAGCGAGTCACGATTTGTAGATCGCGTGCTACCTCATCGCATTCATATGCCTCGCCTGCTGCTGTGCGTCTTCCTCCACGAGCTCCCCTTCGCACCATGGCAAATTGCTCCCTAGGGCTCTGATACCAAGCTGATGCAGCGTACAACAAGAAAAACAGAGGAACACAAGACTGCAACTAGACTAAGGGCAGAAGCAGAATCTGTAAACACAAAGCCACAAATCCTTCTACAAATCTAGAATTACAGTTTTAGAAATATAGGAACAAAGAAAACACTCACTGCGTTTCTATAATGTTAAAACATAATTCCAAAAAAAACAAACCCCTCCAACGATACACCCTCGAAGGCATATAACCAGCCCTAGGCAAAACACACAACAGAAGGTTCAAAACAAAAATAAAATAAAAGCTAGGGACTTTATAGCAAACATAATAGAGCTAAGGGTCCCGTCCCTAAAGTAAAATGTAATAAAGCAAAATAATGACAAAACAGAACCAAGGCTATTAAAGTCTTGCCCCCTATATACAGCTACATCAGAAGTTCACAAGCAGCAAAAGCAAGAGACCGTCAAATGGTGAAATTATGCGCAGACTTGCAAAAATGACAATATCGTTAGCTATTCTTAAGCTAGTTTCAGCGCTAGTAGGTGAACTTTTGCCGCCCTCTCTCCCACCCAAACCTTCTTCCTTTCGTGCTCCCTCTTCTGTAGGTACAAATCTTACAATTCCTCCGTCCATTAATGACTGGAGATTCAAGCTTCCTAAGAAAATCCCAAGAATTCAACTGGCAGGAGGATGCGATATGCTATGTGCTTTAGTTTGTGTTGGTACAGGAACGGCAGCCATGCAAGTAATTTGTATTACTACATGCCTCTTCCATTTCTTTGGTGTCAGAACTTCAAGTCTAGTTGATGACTGCACCAACGCCTGCTCAAATATCATGACCACTACTTATGGCTTAGGTATGATTATCAAAAATAAAATTATGTTGGAATCACTTCAATGATAAGTGATTCCTATCACTAGTTTCAGTGCTGAAAAAGTATTGTGAATATTGAATCAATTCTTTTTAATCGTTTTTAATGTGGCAGGAACGAGTAGAATGGAAGATTATGTCGATATCTGCTCCAGCAATTGCAGAGAGAATATGAGCCGCTTATGATTCTAACTTCTGCAGCACTTTCTTTTTACTATTTTTCTGCTAATACTATTTTGTTTAATCTACTATATATTATACACAAAGAAATTGCCATTTTGCACCAAGTGTAATCATAAAGTGTCAAATAAAATAAGATTTCATATCCTTCTGTTCAGACTGAAAGTGAAGTAAATCTCTTGAGTGTTGCGCTTGATAGAAATAAATCTCAGTTTTTGACTTCAGGTCACTACTAGTCCACTTCGCTCAGCGAGAAATGATGCAGAGAAACTTATCTTAAATCCAATCAGCATAGATACGACTGATCTTCTGTAGTTCATTTCTCTTGAATCTGCAATTTACGCCATGTGGTTCCTTCTCATTCCAAGGGCCAGTTGCCACTGTACTGGTTGATGCATTTGCGGTAGTAGCAGAACTTTGCATTAACCTGTATTCTGAACTAGAGTAGCCATCAAGTTTCCCTGTTTCTGCGTTGGCAACAACCATAGTCTGAGTTTATTTTACTTGCACATCCTTCTACGTTCTATTCAAGTAGATCATATCTATGATTCGACTAATTAGGGTCACCAACAAATCAGGGGAATAAAAAATGAAATATGACAGGATGCTTTACAAATTTGTGAAAATAGAACAACAAACACTTTTACCTAAAAATTGAACATCAAACACCAAAACTTCCTCATCCGCCATGGGAAGTAAGTTTCGGTTTTCTTCTACCAAAAAGGAAAAAAAGGTTTGTTTTTATTGGACCAAACCATCTTTCTTCGCGGAAAGTAAGACTCATCAGTGAGGAACGTCGGTATAGGTTGACCACTTTGCCAACAACACTAGTTTTATCAGTCCAATTATCTTCTTCTAATTAGGTAATAATGCCAAAAAGATTATGTCCATATAATTTCAAGGTTGGTTGAAAATCAAGATACTGTGTTTTTTTCATTTTAGTACCACTCATGTACTGAATATAGTCCCTTTTGAAGTGAAGTCTAGCTAACGCTGCAGACAGAATGGCATATGTGAAACCGACATTAGAGCAAAACAAGAAACTACAGGCAGAACGAAGGTCCATCCAGTTCGTGCTTGTTGCAGAATTTAGATAATATGTAAATCTCTCGTGTCTTCTAGTGGAGGTGTTCAAATTATGAAGCTAATTATTTTCCTGCCTCTATGTACTCTACAATTCCATCGCATATGTACTGAATCAAATGTAAATAGGTTCAACAACAAGTTATACAAAATTCTCCCAGCATTTAATTGTTTTTAAATTAATTTTGCCAAATTATGCAACACCATTTGACCTTGAATGAATTAACAATTAAATAAGACAGTACTCTCGTGGTCCCACAAATTTTTGTCCACCTTGAAAACACGACTCCTCATGGAGAAAATCTATTGCACGCATACTCCCATTGACTTTCTATTTTCCTTCTCTTTGGGAACCAATTACTAAAAGAATATCAATAATTGAGGTTTTTTTAACACAACATTGCATGGACCAAACTAAGGTATATCTAGAAAAGGAAACAAAGAAGAAATGAACGAGCTGATGCTGAAGCTCTGAGAATCGATATACCTGCTTGTCCATGAGCAAAGCGACACATCTTTCCGAATGGGCAATACCCTTTGATATCCCACATGTTGCACAGCTTTGTTTTCAGCAGCACTCTCTCTCGATTCACTTCAGCATCAAATCTCGCATTGAAAACACTCTTTATTTCTAACCGACCAGATTCATTTTTGTCATGCCCTACAGGTGCAGTGGCAACCATATTTATCATTGTACTCTCTCTTGAATTTATATTGTCGGGCCTTGCATGAAGGAAACGGCAGTTGCGTCCGTATGAGCACTGTTTCCCTTGAAAGAAATTTCTGCAAAGTCTATAGTCACCACCAAGAGTCTGAGCCAATGGATTTTCCTTGGTTACAATGTCTTGCCTTCTAAGTTCTCTAATGCCATGGGCGTAGCTACATCTGGACCCAAGAGTACAGAGACCTAGTCTGAATCTTCTGCAGAGTTGAGTCTTGAAATTGTAGGTCCTTGCTTCGTTTAGTACCACCTGGACCCCAGGATTTGGGAGCGCTGTTGAAATTCTTGCCTTCTTGAGTGATGGATATTCTATGTCAGAGGAAGTATTAATTTCTTTATGCTTCATGGGAAACTGAGGCTGGAAGACAGACCCCTCAGCACTGTAAAATTGGCACGCGGGTGCAGAAGCACTCATGGTTCTGGAGTTCCACAGGCTCTGAAGCTATTCTTAATGCTTAATCTATTTGATGGACTTTGAAGGGAACCCCACAAAAATTTAGAGCTGGAAATGGAAGTTCACATCCAATAAAACCCATTTAAATTAAGGGAATATCAATTCAAGAAAAAATCTTGTTATCTTAATAATACTCCGAATGAGCCAAAGGAACACTTGTGAATTGGAAGCGAGATTCTGGAAATGTCAATAACATGAAGATTTGGTTTCAGCAAATACACGGGCATTCAATATGAAGATGGGAAGTTTAGAAAGGAACCCTAAAGAAGCAGAGAAACGTGGAGGCTAATGCTAAAAGTGCCACAAAGTAATACAGAAAACGAACAATTCTACATTGTCAAGAAGCGAAAGTCGTGGAAGCCATGATTCAGAATCCCCAATCCCCAGAAACTCGTCATGGCGCCTTCGCGGGGCAGCCGATTCGTTCGCTGAAAAGACGAAAATGGGGTTTGGTAATTAGAAATTTTAATTTTGTATGTATTTCGAAATTTATATATAATGAATTGAGAATATTGTCTTTTAATATGCCTCTCCTTATTTTGTGTTTTATATATATTTTAAATAATCAAATCTTAAATAAAATAATCACTTAAAAATATCATCAAATCTTATATCAAAAAAATAATTTATAATATAATAACTTCAAATTAATTTTAATAATCTGAAATGTAATAAATCTCTCCCAACAATTTAAATTATACATATATTATAAGAGTAAATTACTGTTTTGATTTTCAAAATTTTTTTATATTTTTAATTTGATCTTTCAATATATATTTTTATATTAAAAATGAACATAATTTTTTTAATTTAATTAGTAAAAGAATCTTTTCAAAAATATATATATACAATGAAAGACCAAATTAAAAAAATCACTAGATGACTAATTAAAAAACTAATATCTTTAAAAACTAAAACAATAATTTACTCTTTTTATAACATTAAATATATATTTTATAATATATATCAATAAATTAAAATACTAATATACTTAAAGTCCCGTAACAAAGTCTCTGGATTTTTCTTTTTTCTTCAGAAAAAAAAAAGTATGAGTTCATAGGCATATGTGATGGGAGGCCGAGGGTTGAATTCTCCTAAAAATATTTATGAGTTGGGCTTCAATCGTAAGTGGCATAGAAGCATAACTGATATCAGATGCAGAGACATCGGTGAGTTGTTAATGGGTATTAATTAAAGATGTCTCTATGTGCAGATTACTTCCTCTGTGGCTATGATCTTTAGAAATGGTTTTCCATATAGTCCTTGATCATCTGCGTTTATGCCTTTCTTCTTGAATAGGCTATTGGCGAAAATAGAATGCAAATAACGTAACAACACAGACAAAAAAAGGATGAGAATGAGACAGCATATTTGTTGTTTTATGATATCCTCTTGTTCTGTATGCATCCATAACAAAACATCCTACCATTGTTTGCATATTTGTTGTTTTATGATATCCTCTTATTCTGTATGCAAATCATAACAAAACATCCTACCATGCCCTCAAACTATCACTCAACACAGCATTGCAGGGAATATATTGCAAAAATAAATAACAAAAAAACAACCCAAAAGGTCTACTGAAGCTTTATTCCTGGAAATGACGGCAAGATTGCTATAAGTGCGTCACCATATCCAACAGGATCTGCAAAGCAAAAAGAAAAGGCAAATATGGAGATATATGACTCAAAGCATTCACACAAGACTAGTTTTATATAATCAAAGACAGGTTGAGTGACAAACCGCCATCCTCTCGTAGTATCTTTATTATCTCTCCTGATACATCAGACTAGAAACAAAATTGAAGAAAGTATTAGACATTGCAATGGTAGTCATGATCGTGAGAAGAGTAAGAAAAGATTTCAAGCAAAGACCCAAACCTCGATTGGCAGCTCACCACCAAGCTGTTCTATGTAACAAATCACTTGCCCCTCCTTAACTACTTGCTTCTGTCAATTGTCAAGTATCAATGTTATCAGAGTCCATAATCATAATCAACTTGCTCAAATTTCTAGTCTTGTGGTAGACAACATTATAGAGTACATGGGGGCATTATTTGGACCACGTGACAGGTCAAGACTTGAAGGAAAAAGTATAAATTGCCAAATTTAATCAAGTCGCCTCATGTTAAATGTTATTTCTATTAACTACAAGATACGAAATAATAGATGATTAATCATCAGCTTGTGAATATGTAACATTACATCATTATCCTTGACTGCCTTTTAAGAAAACGAAAAAGAAAGGGGAAAAAAGACAAGCCTTGAACAACCTTACCTCTTTACATGATGGTGGAGCCCGTTTTCCCTTTATGGTTCGAGATCTCCTAAAGAAACCTACCTGCTCTATGGTTTTAGAGGTCATGTTGTAAGGAATGTAAAGCACATAAAATTTGTATTCTTACCCTTGGAGACGGAATTATTACCAAGCCTTCATCTGCAGCTTTATCCAGGAATCTCTCGGTACCACTTGAAGAAGGCACTGGCTTGGAGATGGCCAAAGATGATGTGGAAACTGATCCATTAAGATCAGGTTCTTCTGTGACAGTATCTACACTTGCAGAAGGAGGAATTGGAGGAGGTAGAGTTCTAATTTTCTCATTCAAATCCCTCACTACACGCAGGTGAAACCCAGCAAGCTGATAACATTTGGGAGTTGGGCAGTCAGAAGTGAAGAAGAGAAACAGCAATAAGAAAGCTTTGAAAAAAATATATTCTAAAGGCCTACTGAGAGAGAAAAATGAATAATTTGTGCTTTGAAGATTTAAAAAAAAATTCACATTTCAACTTCATTGTGCTTACTTTTAGTTCTAGTTCCCCAATTGAACTTGTGTCACATACTTTACTGAGCAGAAATTCCAACTGCAAAGAGATTGAAGTAAAATATGTTTCAAGATAATAGAACAAGAAAGGGGATAAGCATGTTGTAAGACATTCTTTGTCATGATTGCTCCATGTTCAAAATGATCTTCTAAGATAAAATAATTTAAATAAATAAATAAAATATACTTATCTCTCAGAATGTAGAAATTAGACATAAATCTCTCTTAGAAGAGTCATAAAAGAGAAAAGTTGTTTTTTCAACATACCAAAATTTCAGAACCATACCAAAATTTCAGAACTAAGTTAATGGCCAAAACAAATTCAGAACTAAGGACTACAAGAATATTTTTACACCATATTATGTAAAGGAGAATGAAAAGAAAAGAAAAGTATTAATTCAAATTTTAACCCACATAGTCTGGGGATAAAATTTTTTTAAAACAAACTAATGAGTAGGGGGCAGGAATTAAGTTTAAACTTGAGCAAAATAGTTTCAGCATTTGTGATGAGATTGAAGGCTAATTTGCTGTATCTAACTCTCAAAATTTCTTGAGGAATAGTGTACATATATATTGAGCTTTGCTTTTTCTCTAACTTCTGTTGGGTTTCAGGGGAGGGGGTGATAAGAAAGCCCAGTGACATAGATTCTGAGCAAGAAAAATTACAATCCAATTTTAGCCGCAGGACAGTCATCAAATAAGAATAAATGCATGAGCCTGATCAGCTTAGCTCAAGCCTTAAGGTGTTGAAGAGCTAAAGGATAGGCATATTAGCTTGAAGTTATATGCATGCTATGATTTAAATCTGAACAAATATAAATGAAGTTATATACTTGAAAAGCTTTTATAAATTAAAAATATAAAGCTAATTACTCTGAAGCCAAACCAAGTAATTTGGGCCCAAACAGGTCTAAAGAAGTGTATATATTGAGCTCAAGAAACATCTGAAACCCTAGGTCCAGCAGTTGGTAGGCCAAGTGAACTTTTTTGTACAAACCTAGCAATATTGCTGATCAGCTGATACATAACACTCAACTATAAATTAGGAAAAACTCATGTGATAGGTCCAAGCCAGAGTTCTCATGTAGAAGAATGAAAACAATAGGGCAAATATTAATGCAGCACCTTTATCCAAAGCAGTAGTGAAATTAACATAATTGATGAGATATGAAGATCGCATATTAAAGTCATAATAAATTTGGATGTCTACTATAAATTTGCATGTGACAGAAGAGAAGATAATTATTGACAACTAGGTACTAACCTCATTAAAATTAGGAGTAAGCTCACTTGTCAACCCAGAAGACTTCGTCTCTTCAGAACTATCAGAACTATCTTCTGACTTTGTAGCAGCTGTTATGTCATCAATAAGGGCATGTGAAAGAAGCTGGATTATATTATAACTCTCAAGTTAATAGACTTTGCAATATGCAAAGGTTCAGCCGCTTTATATGATTTGACTATTTTAAGTAGTTTCACTATAACATTCTTTTGAGACTCTATACCAGATTAGAGCATGAATGCAAGATTGTATGAGTATTTCCCTAAAAGAATCTAATAAGTAATAACGAAGTAAACCAACTAAAGCATTATAAATATTAAAAACTGAGCCATTAAAATAATCAAACATTCACTAGTACAGGTTCCTGTTTACAATATCTTTCTGTCATTGCAAACCAGGAAATACATTTGGGAATTGAAGTTTTTAGAAGTTGTTCTACTGCAGTCTGCACAACATGAGAGTGTCTAATTGTACCCATAAAACATTAAAATGAACTTCATATAGGTTAGTGCTTCTCAAAGATTTACATTATAAATTAAATTTCAGATCAAATAAGATTTTTTGTAATCTTAAAACTAATGCATTTTTCAAAATAAATAAGATTTGACATTATACAATCTGAAGAATTTTTTATATATAGATGAACTAAAACTCTTGTACATTTATTCACGTAATAATATGCATATTTTCTATTAATATTAAAGTATTATTAAAAACATTTACTTAATATTAAATATTTTCTAGAAAAGTTTTCAGTCTTTCAAGTATAAAGATGAAGTAAACTGACTAAACTCTAAACATTTACCCCAATGTTAAATATTTTCTGTGTATGACTATGATTTATTTTTTTACTTCCAAATATATTATTTATAAAATTTCCAAAATGCAAAATGAATAACTTCAAATTTAAAAATAAAGAAAATGGAATACACTCGCTCATTTTATGATCTATTTTAATTGAAATGTAACCAACAAATGTACCTAATTTTTATACTTTATACTATCATGTACACATAGCATAATATGAAAAAGCATACTCAAATTTAAATGTATAATATAGATTCTTCCAAAACACAGATATCATTTTCCCAACCGCTAAGTAGGACAGAAATAAAGCACTGGGTACTCTAAATTATTGATATTAGGAATTTTTTCAAGGCTAAAAGAAAATGGTTAATAAAGCATCGTCATTTTCTATAGCCACGACAGATGTCAAGGACCATTTAAACCCAAAAACTTAAGCTATTAAATGAAGGCTCAGGATTGGTTCAACACACTCACTCACTTGAAAGCCTTTTGGGCTTAAAGCCTGGACATAACACAGCCCACTATACATTATGCTGAAATTTCAATTTAATTATGAAGAATAGGACTGGCAAGGATCGAACTCTTAACTACTTATTCATAGAGGTTCTATTACCATGTCAAGCACCATTTTAATCCAAAAGATTAAGTTGTTAGGTGAAAGCCCAGGATTGGTTTTATCAATATCTCTATCAACAGAAAATAATCTATACGCATCAAAGGAGTAAAGAACTTACACTGGATTTCTAATGCTGAGCCACTACTTGCAGTTGAAAATTTAACTGACTGTGGCGACATAATCAAACTGGTGTATTGTAGTGACTTCCTCCTGGTCCAACTTCTTGTACCATACTGTTGTAAAAGCCCAACTCTTTTTCTACCTCTGTCCAAGTTCGACACTTTAATATTTGACATCCCTAAGCTACCTGCATCAATAGTCAAGACACAAATAACTATGTAATGGCCTCAGAAGAAATTCCTTTAATCTCCCACCATTTGCATGGTCAGGACCTAAATATCAGCACAGCAGAATGATTTTCAAAGGAAGAATAAAGGAAGAGTAGCTTTTGGATGATATCAAGTTTCACTAATGCATAGGATTTCAAGGATGCTCTGATATACAGAATATGAAATCAGAACAGAAAATGTTTTGTTAGTGAAAATATAAATATCAAAGAAGGAAGAAAATAAAGAAAAAAAACAGAATTGTCTTGTAGAATCTTAGACTTCATTGTGGTATTCTTGACACAGTTTATTAAAATGAACAAAGTGAGTGCACTAGAAACGATCATGGTGCTGAAAGTGAAAAGTTTCTTTTCAGTACTCTCTATGTTTATCATATCATACACCACATAAAAATGCTAAAGGTTGGACACATCTATTCTTAGCATTGGCAATCATTATAACACATTTCTCATATTGCAGCCACGTCTGCTTCCCCTTCTGCTTGCAGTCCATTTCTGAGGTTTAGAACAGCAAGGCCATCTAGACATCACTTCAACAGTTCCTCAGATAGAACACATGACAAACCAAATCACAAGAAGGAATATATGCTAGATCTAGTAAAAGGATAAAATTGTCCTACCGCAACATCAATAATGGCTAAAAACAATTATGAGAGAAAAGGTTAAGTCAAAGAAATAACTAGACTAAGCATCCTCAAACACCAATAGAAAGCAAATAAAGGAAGCCTTATACTGTTCATTTTACCTGTAACACAAATCATACAAAACGAGGTCTTTTTTCCTCTTCTAAGGACACTAACAACAGAACATTTTACCATCAAGGATAAGTGAACCCCATAGTCTTTCCTATATATCTCGAGTTAAACAATGGACCTCATCCTAACTAACTTGTCAAGTAAGACACACAAATTAAGTTTTGAATGCTATTCCAATATCTACTCCATTATTTCTGACAACTCATTATGATGCTTATAGTTTATTTACAAATTTTAGAAACAACACATCAAAATTGATGTGTGTCTCTGATATTAATGGGCAATAGAATACCAGTGAGTTGTGGTGTGTAATTTGACAATACTCTGGTTGCTTTAGAATTGAAATATCTGCAGGGATAGTAGATTAGACATTGAGATTTCTAAGAATTTGACCCCAGAATTTGCATTTTTTTTTCTACCCTTGATATGAAACCCTACTTTGTCTGTACTCACGCTTCCTTAGGTGGCTCTGCCTTTTTAAAATCACATTTTATGAATCTAATGTCAGAACTCACAGACCGTAGCAGATTTTATATCCCTAAAACCAGCCAGCACATCACCATATATTGCTTCTCTCAAAACTCATTTCAGTACCAAGTTTCAGACATCCTTATATCACATTATGCCATCCTAATGATTGTCTATAAATTCAGATTATTAAAAACATATGATTGTTGCTTCTTCATAGGAAATTTAGGTTAATACACTTCACTAAGTAAGAACCTTTTCTATATTCAAGTAGAAATTTTCCCACTCTTCATCATTGCTATACGAGTGTGTTTGTGTGTAAAACTTCCATATTCCTGGAAGAGGGCAACTTCACTCTACCATCAATTGTTCAGGATAGTAAAACGGCAACGCAAAGAATGATGATGCTCAAAATAAATCAACTAAAGTTTCTCGGGGAAAAAACGTAAACTCTAATTTTAAGCAACGAAACCATAAGCATTGAGTTCAACAAATTCAGTTAAAAGGAGAATTGCAGATTAGCACATATATATAATTATTACTGAATTCCACATTTTCATAGAAGCCAGGAAGTATCCCAACCCCACCACCCTCTGGTATTGGTAAGCACAAGAAAAACAGAAAGCGAGAGACAACAAAAGGGTTAAATGATTCATTTCTGTCCTGCAGTAGTAACAGTAATCGAATTAAAGTGATCACCTTTGTCAACACCAGAGCGAAAAAAGATAAATACTCACATGAAGCCATTGGAAACCTGAAGAGCTAGGGAACAGAAAATCGCTAAAAGGGTAAACGATTCTGTACTCGCAACAGCCAGTGAAGAAGCTCAGCGATAGAATTTCCGAGTCTAGAACCCGTTATGGTGAATTGCTACTGCTAGCTCGGCCATGAAACACAGCCGTTAAAAGTTAAACCTCACAAATGGACAATCAATATTTGCTACCTTAAATGAATGGGCTCGATTTTGGATTGGTTGGCCCCACCATCCCCTCCTCAAAAATCGGTTCCTGTTTTTTTCACCAACACATTTTTCCGTAATTGGACTCTGAACAAAATTTTCGCCCCTCTCACCATTATCAGGCAGAACCAGAGAATTTCATTTGATATTTTCTTGCATATAAAGCCAAAATACAAATCATAGATTTCCCTAGATAATTTCATCATTATCTTGGGGTTGCTACAATCCGGATCGTCTGGTTAATCTAGACCAACCGGCATCAAATCACGGGCCAGATTCATCACGTACTTTTATATATTTTTATAAAAATTTGATTTTTTTTATTTTTAATTTAAACTGTTCATATAAAAATAAACTACTTAAATTAACTCAAAAATTGATTTTGTCTTTTTTTAAAAACAACGAAATCTATTGTGGGGTTACTATAGCTCTATTTTTTGTTTTATTTTATTATTTTATATTAATAAATTATTTTTCATGTTATATATATTTTTAAAAATTTTTAAAAATTTTAAAATTTATTGTTATGTTCATTCAATACTAATTTTTAAAATTATGTTTAGTAAAAGATTTTAAAAAAATTTTAAAAAACATATGACACAAAATAATTTATTAATATTAAATAAAAAAATAAAAACAAAAGATAGGACAATGAACTACTACAATTCTATTTTGTAAGCTATAGATGGCGATGGCCATCTTAAAATGATGTGAATGTATATAAAAAAGTAAAAGACAATAAAAAATTAATAATAATAATAACAAAGTGTGAGGTGTCATTTTTGTTTCTTTTAAAAAGTAAATTAATAAATTACATTTTTGCTAATGAAGACAAATCCATCTATAAGAAGATTGAGGCTCTATCATAACTCTTTAAGTTTCTACTATGATACAATGATGCAGAGAAGATCTCTTCCTAAATAACTTCCCTCCATGGTAATTCTTTATCTATCAATTCTTATTATGCCCATTTAAAGGTATACAGGGAAATTTGGGATTGCTTGTCAATAATACCCAGTTTCTTAAAGTTGCTACTGAATTAATGATAGAAGTTAGGAACATTATTTTTAATTATTTTTATAATAAAGATTTTAAATTTAAATTTGATCAAATTTATTTAGAGATACCCTTTTTATACTTTATAAAAGTCATGAAACTGTCATTAGTATCAACTGAGTATTTTTAAAAGAATTTTATTATTTAATAAATTCTAAAACTATTATTGATTTCAAATTTAAACTAGACATCTAATATTATAATATCTCTTAAAATTTAATTATTATATCTTGATTTATTTAACTTATTAATTGTTAAAAAATATTTAAAATATAGGCTTTGAGCTAGGCCTACACACCTTCTTTTGTTATTTTATCAAAAAAATCCAGCCTGAACACAAAAAACAAATTTAACCCAATAATTAAATATGAACTTTTAGTAAATTATTTCAACTTATTTTAATTAAAACTTTACTAAAAGAGTTGATTATGAGATTAAAAAAATTTAATATTATATTGCAAAATAATTTGTATGTAAAAAGTAAAAAAATGTTCTAAACTTGTTGGACAGAACTTAAGCCGAGATAATTAGTGGTGGGCTCATTTGGGCTTGACTATAAACGCCCTGGAGGTCAGTGACCCATCCTTAATGTTGAGGCCCAGTATAAAATTCATACCATTCATCCATCATGATTGAAAAAATTAATGAATATCCACAAAAAAAAAATGAAAAAATTATATGACCAAAAAAATTTGAAAAGGTTATTTCTTTAATTAATTTTTCTTCAAATCTAAAAAGAGTTACCGAAGAAGAAAAATCAGAATATATGGGTTCAAATAAGTCACCAGGTGTATTATAGTCTAATGATAAAGAATTTAAGTAATTTATAAAAAGTTTTAAATTCAATTTCCCATATTATCATATATATAAAGGTTCTGACTTACCAAAAGAAGAGACATATCCAGGAAAAATAATTATTTAATCAGAATGTATGATAATGAAAAGAAGTAGTATCACAGTAATCCAACCTCAGAATTTATAGGTTATATAATGACATCTGCTTTCCATGGGATAATATTCTATATTCAGCACTATGACCTAACTGTATCCAACCATGAGAACATCTTGGGACCTCCCACTGATAGGCCATTTAGCTTTTAGCCCAGAAAATGAAAAGAACAAAAGACTATGTAACTTGAATATAAGCCATATTTGGAGACACTTGACTAACATAAATAAAGCTTGGCTGAAAGGAAGACAAGACTCCTGCATAAAAGCAGAGATTTATATATGAAGTCCTGGGGTCATCTTTTTAAAGGTATACTTGAAGTCAGTGAATGGAATCCAATGCCATTTGTGTTTCAAATATGTTAAGTATGCCTGTGTATGAAGTCAGGGAAAGAAGGACTTAATTAGCTCAAGTTATCTTCTAATAAAAGTTTAAAACAGGTTCTTAGTGGAAAATAGTTCAGTGATGAAGAGTTATGCTATTCTTACAAACTTTATTCCTTATAAACTGACACAATATATATCTATATCAACCACTCATTTCATGTACTAATTGTCCTTTCTCATAACATCTTTGCCCCTCTTCTCACATTTGTGATACTTCGTGAGAAGTTTCCTTTATGAGAGGTGATAGAGTATTGTTTATAATATGCTTATCCTACTAATTATATAGGAAAATGTCAAGTCATATATACTGCTGAACCTGATCTCCTAGAAAGTGAAGAAGCTAGTTTGTGTATATATTTTGGTCCTTTCTTCAGTGCAGTGCCTCTGTTTCTTTTAGACTTATTTTGCATACTAGAATCAGTCTCTGTACACTGTAACAAGGATTCTTTTTTTTTTTTTCTTGCTATAGAGAAATTTCATGACGTGGAAAGTAAGAAATAGAAAAAAAGTCAAAATGTTTGTATTTGTCATGCTAATTCCATGTTATTTAAACTATTAAATTATGCCCCATTTGTTTACTAGCTTCCTTAATTTAGAAAGCTGTATGGAAAAACCTGGTCCACCCACACACACATCCATTGAAGAAGAAGAAGAGGCAGTAGCTCATCTTATGAGGAAAGAAAAGAGATTCATCTTCATTAAGAAAACCACGCACCATACGAGATAACAAAGAAAATAGTTTAATTTAAAGCACCAAAACAACATTAATTGCTCTAGTGATCTTGTGGTAATTCTGAGAAAGTGCCAAAGGGATGTAGCCTTCATCTGTGATTAACATGGCCATAATAAACCATCTTTTTTCCAGAATTTACGTTATCTTCAACATCCCCAAGAAATTAATAAAGAAATCTTGCCACATATCTAGTAGTACAGTCTCTCACTCTTGCCTGCAATCCCTGTAAACAAAGTCATAATTAGGACTTTCTAATATTTTAAGCAGAGTTGGAAACTGGCTACAGAATATAGATAGTGAACATACCCAAAATTGGATAACCTCATTTCTAGTATGTGTCCCTTGGGGCACTGCATTTAAAGCATTCCATTCTGCTAGCAAAGTTGTGCTCGTTGCACCCTGACCTGTAAATAGAACAAAAGATTCATGTTTTTTAATGGTAAGGGTGGTGAAGAATGAAGACAAACAATATATATGTCCTAAAATCAGTCAAAGAAAGAGGAGTCCAATATTCCCTTTGGTTTGTGTTACTTAGAAGAATCTTCAAACTTCAAAGACAGCAGCCAAACGAAAAGCATAATCTGTCCCCCGTAAAGAACCAAGAATAGAAAAGATAGCAGAATCTACAGTTATATTATAATATAATAATCACCTGTTGCATATCCAGTCACCAGATTTCCATCCAGGTCTACCACCGCTACCGCCACCGCCGCTGCCGCCAAAGCCTCTTGAGCGTGAGAAGTCACTGTTATTGTTATAGCTTCCAGCTAAGTCATCCTTGAAAGCACCACACTTGAAGCAGCTTGAGCGACTGGCAAAGTTGTGTGCTCCACAGTTACCAGCAGCACAGTACCAGTCACCTGGGCGAACATCTGACCCACTGAACCCAAATGAAGATCCTGATCTCCCTCCAAATGCCCCAAAATCAATTCTATCTCCATATTTTGGATCCCCACATCGTTGGCACGAATCACGTCTCTGAAAGTTCAGGTGCTGGCATGACCTGCAGTTCCAGTCTCCCGGCCTGCTCATCTTTACTTCTCTGCAAATTACTGTTGCATTCATTGATTTCATTAGAAGAAATTTACGTATATACAAGATAAAACAAGAGTCCATGGACTGTCAATATTTCATAACACTCAACATTGATCACATTACTGAAACATATCATGTGATTCTCCGCAGAGATTTACTGGAGAATAGAAGATGAGAGAAAGATCAGAAACTAACCTGAAGATAATGCAGTAACTTGAACAATGAGAACCTGAAGGGGAGATGGTACTGATGAGGGAAAGTGATATGAGGGGATGGTTTATATACTGGCAGAGACCACAGAAAAAGAGAATAAATGGAGGGCTGTGTAGTACTTTTTAGTGTTCATGGAGTGGCAACCTTGATAAATGGAATCAATGAATTCTAAAGGAGGAAAAAGAGATAAAGGAAATTCGTGCTACAATTCCAAAGAGAAAAAATACTTTGAATTTTGAACATATACTTTGCCAGTGGGCTACAACTTCATTTCTTTAAAGTTTCTCACAGTACGGCACTGGATATGCAAAAGTGTATATAGGATGAACATTTGTTCTTTAACTCCAAAATCATATCATAATTCCCTCAACTTCTCCTTCCTTTCTCTCCCTGGATGCTAGTCTGAACTGAACTGGGTACTCCTCCCTTCTTTTTCGTATTTTTCTCCAAAAGTAACATTTCAATTTCGAGCATGCTCTTTCGTATTTCATTAATAACTTACCCTGGAATTATGGGCCTCTAGGAGCCAAGACCTTGGCTTTGAAAAATTAAAAATTGATCATAGATTCATCCGAACTTAATTAGAACCCACATCTACGTACAGTTGCAGATTGATTCTAAGATTAATGATAATTAAGTAGCACTAAGGCATAAAGTGCTATATAGATTATATATGCATGTGGTGTATTACAAGGTTTTTCTTGACAATGACAACTTAAGCATATCACTAAACTAAAAAAAAAAAACACTTACTCAATGAGTCTAGCTAGCTAGCGAAGTCAACAACTCAAGACACACAAAATGAGCACAGCTGATTTCTGTAACCTAATAGCACAACAGAGATTGTCCAAAGATCTTATCAATCAAATACACCCCATGAACCCTAGAAAGGTCCTTTGACCATAGCATTTGGTAATATGCTGCAAATATTGCAGCCCCACAAATTAAACAGAATCCATATTATACAAAAACATAATAAAAACAAAGGTGTCTTCCTGCTATTGGACAATGTGGAATCCTAATCAGCATTTGCTACCATGTAATGAATATTCGTCCCATTAATATATTAGGCTGGCCAACAAATTATCCCAGTAACAGCAACGAGCTAGAGGGGATTCAAGTCTCTTTCAATTACTCTTTGGAATCAACAGAGTTTTGACAGTCAATATGCTTGAGAAAGTAGTTACTGCTTTACAATTTGAATATTCTTTTATTCTCCTACTAAAGGAAAAAGGAAAGGTGATGAATTAAAAGTAGTTAGAGATAAAACTTATTCTGAGATCTTCATCAACAGATTAATGAAGGTCTTAGAATGAGTTATTCTTTTACATAATAATATATAGAGTTATAATTAATATCTATTATGCCCCATAAAACTAGCAGTGAAGTGAATTCCTTGTATTTGAAATGTGTTTTTTCTAGAAGTTCAGCTACCTGCTTATATAGAAAAGATATTCTATAATTGTAGGCTTGTAAGAATCAAGTAAATCTGAAGTACTCAGTGAATGCAGGGAAGCAACTCAGTAGAACTTTGAAAAGACAAGAAAATTAAACAAATGGGAAAAGAGAAAAGAAAAGGCAAATGGTGAGTTTCAATAAAGATAAGTGAAGCTGATGATGGAATAACAAGTCTTCGAGGTTTGATTTTGACCATCTTTTCTATTCTTTTCCTATTCTTTGGTTGAAGCACTGCTGCGGCTGCTGCTTAGCTATTTTATTCTCTCTTTCTCTCTCTCAGTCTCTAACCTCAGCTTTATCTATGTCTCTCTCTCTAACATGTATCTCTGTCTTAAATGGTAAGAATGAGTGAGGGAAGATCTGGCCTCCATTCTCTTGGGGAAGGGTAAAGGGAAGTAGAGGCAAACTGTAAAGAAGAATAAAGAGGAAGAGTGGGCTGATTCGATTCGCCTTGGGAATCGTTTCCATGCAAAGACCACGACCAGTACCATTTCCCTTATTTCGTCACTCTCATCTGCTATGTGTCATTGTGTGCCTACTTTTGACAAGCAAAGACAGACACTTATAATATTCCTCATTACTTACTGCTATGTGCTAACTATCCTCGGTTTCCTTTCTTTTCTTTTGTAATAGATTAATATTCCCTCCTCTTTCTCTTTCTCTTTCTCTTACATTTAGAGTGTTCATTGTGAAGATCTTCTCTCCTAAATGGTTTTCATACATAACTTATTGGTTAAGTACACTGAGATTAATTATGGAGAATATCAACCTTATCTGTTATCTGTTACATTTTTGTCCTTCTAATATGTTAATCAGAATAATTTAGCTCTTTTAATGTTAATTTAAGATAATATTATATATTTAATTTACATATGAAATTGATTTAAATTCACTTATATTGAATAATATCCATGTATATTTGGCTCATTATTTGTTCTACCAAATCATGTATAACTTTTTGTTTCATGTGTCAAAGCCTCACGGTTATGTCCATGAACGTATAATACCAATTTTTACTTCATTATGCTAATTCCACAAACCATGATTTACAAAAAGGCATGATAGCCATTCTATTTCTATATTAAGAAGCTAGCCAGTGTTAAATGATAAATAAAAAAAATAAAATACATGCCTAATCATCTTTCAAAGTATGATTAATTTACTACATGCATACACGGATTCTTATGCACATACATTATATTATATTATTCATGTAATATTTAGGGCCGCCCATTTAGATTGGTTTAAAAAAATGATATTTATGAAAGTGCTTCAATTAAAAGAAATTTTATTAAAAGTAAAGGTTATTTTACATTTGAATGTAGTTATTAAGAAGTATTTTTGTATATTCTTTTTAATAATTTTATTATTCATTAAAAGATAATTGATCATTTTTTTTTATCTATCGTATGAACTTTTATTTGAAATTATAATTTTTAACTTCAGAAAAAATAATTTTTGTACTTTTTTGTACTACTTGTTCTTTTTTTTTTTTTATAAGCCTATTTAAGCAGCCTGTTTCACTCAATAAGCAGTTGTTTTAAAAGAATTTTTTTCTATAAAAAAAAAGCTCATCCAAATGGGCGTTAATAAATGCAAGCTATATGTAATTTTTTAATGAAAAGAAATTGGTCTTACTTAAGTTATACAATACATTAATGATTTCACGTTATATAAAATTTAACATAGTTTGCACTTATTGAATATTATACAAATAACATGTTACAATATATGTGTGTAAGAATTTTTCTTGCTTTAGAAATTATATACCTAATTGTATGTTTCAAAATCTTTAATTGAAAAAGATGTATAGGAAAATAATTTAATTCAAGTTTAGATATATGTCCCCAGAATTTTAAATAGTATTTCCTAACAAAAACTAATTTTTCAAGCAATATTTTTGTCTTAGAAAGTGAAATTATTGTCACAAAAATATTCATAACAATCAAATATATAACCATAAATAAAAATATGAAAATAATAAAATTCTTCATTGATTTTAACATTTATGACCAAAAATAGATTTCCTAATTAACTTGAATTTCAAAAATTCATTTATTATCATTTTTTCATAATTTATATTTACACAAATAAATATTTTATTAACATTTTAAAATATCATAATTAATTTCATATATACATACAGTCTACTAAAAATCAGGCCTTTCCGGCTCAGACACTAATTGTTCCACTTGGGCCCAGATTTTCAGGTCCGTAGTCCACTAAATTTCTTTCAAGGGTCCAGACAAGTCAATTTAAATAAAACAAAATAACTTTTAATTTGTGAAATATTTTTAACCGTAAAATACTTTTAATTTGTTCAATTTAAATAAAATAATAATATAAAATCATTAGGAATGTTATTAATTATATAAAAATATCCTATAAATCCAAATAAGTATTCTTGTTCTCGTTCAAGTGTTTTCTTTATAGCCAGGCTCAAGTTTCTTCTTCTTTTTAATATTTATTAATGGTTTTTAAAAATAAAGAATTAATTAAATTTAACATCTCTTATAAAATTTTCAAACCCTTTGTAAGTTAATAATATCTATTATTGCCATGCAATGAAAAGGTTGATTAAGAAAGATGACTTGAATTGGGAAAATAAGAACAAATCCACATTACTTGATTTGGAAATTAAGTTGGGGCCACTAATAAATTACAGAGCACAATTGTCCCCAGAATTAAATTGCTGACAAGGAAAATGTCTCCAACCCTACCACCTTTGCCTAATACAACAATACAAAAATATCTTTACTATCCTATATGTTTTTTATTTTTTTATAATTATTTTTAAAATAATTTTAAAAAATCCAGAATTTTTTTTATTTTTTTAGATTTTTTCTTAAAAAAGTTATAAAAATTAAAAAAAAAAGCTATTTCAGAAATATGACTGTTTTAGAGTAACATAATAAATACCATAAAAATAAGTATAATTAATTTATAAAATATGTTTAAATTAAGCTACTTATATAAAAATATATATATATATATATATATATATATATATATAATAATATAAAATTAATTTTGATTGATATAGCTCAAAAACTAACACACTCGTACTTTTTAATATCTCATTATAAAATATGAGTTTTATTAATCGTTAACCGTTGAAATTAAAGTATATATTATGTTAATGATATATATGAAAATTTAAAAATATCAAACAATAATAAAACATGCTATTAAATAACCTATTATTATTTATATTTACATATTATATTATATGTTAATTTGATAATATATTAATATGATATAAAGTAACTTATATTTATATATTACCCTTTTTCAATTTTGCTATGCCTTTCACGAGCAGCTTTCAGTAGCTTTCGGAGTTATTAAGAGTACTGTCTATGGCATGAGAATGCTCTTTTCATTATTTTATTTTTTTTTACCTGCGTTTATTGATATTGTTCCCTCATATTCCTTTTTTCAAGATATTAATTTGAACATGGCCAACTAAAAATATCTTCCAAATACTAAAAATATCATAAAGATATTTTTATTCCTATACAAGTGGCAGATAATTAATTTACAGGCTCAATAAAAGGGCCCAGCATGACAAAGCCCAACAGATGAATCAGAACCCACCCACTAGTTTATAAATATTCACCTTGGGTATGATTAAATAGACTTTTTAACATTCATGTTTTTAGTTCGGACAGGAACTAACTTATTCATTGAAATATGAACTCCACACTTAGGCCCCATTATTTATTGACAGGAATCAATCTGAGCCAACCAAACTCCCCTACCGATCAGACTCTCAGATCAACAGGTTCATCGTCTCGAACATAAGCATCGACACAAGTATATCCTATTATTTTTGCAAATAATTATAGAATTACGTGAGAGCCAAAAAAACAATATTACAAGAGTTGTAATTATAGGTGTGAATTGCAATTTCGTTATCAAAAATGAGTTGAGAGAGAAAGACAATAACTTTGACTGAGAAAACGATGATAATGATGTCTTAATTAGGAACCAAAATGTCGCATGCGTATCCTTCTCATTCACTCATCCTAGTTTTCACTTTTGTCTTTTATATATACGCAAAAAACTCAAGTGCTAGTATCATATTATCATCTTTCTGGATCATGCCAAGTAGTATTTTTTTTGGTAAAAAATGTTGTATAGCTCAATCTAAACGATGATAATATAATATTTTTATATTTTTTTCTACATATACATACAAATACCAAATTCCTCTCTTTATTTTTTGGCCTTTGATATATTACATTTGAATAGTCATATTCTTGAAATAATTTTTTATTTATTTTATTTTTGTTTAAGAGTTTTATTTATTTATTTTATTTTTGTTTTGTTTTGCTTTATTTTTATTTTTATTATTTTAAGAAACAATTTAAAAAATATTTTTTATTTTTTATCTTTTCTTTATTTTTTGATTTATTTTTGAATACTTGTGTTATAAAATTTTTTTAATTTTTAATTTTTTTAAATTGTTTCTTAAAAGGGTACTACTATACTACAGCATCCTTAATTATATGTAGCTCTCGTACATCACTTTTCTATTTTCCTTCCACCACCTTTTTATTTATTTTTCTTTTACTTTTTTTATTTTGTATTAGTTAGGTTATTTTAAATGTCAGGTAATTTTTTAGAAATTTATTGAAATTTTTTTTGATTTTTTTACTTTTTCTTTAAACAATAATTTTGAATAATAATTTTGGAATTTTTCATTGTTTAAAGGAAAAGTAAAAAATTAAAAAAAAAATAAAAAATTATCAGACATAAAAAATAGTCAAATAATATAATAAAAAAAGAAAAAAAAAGTAATAGGAGGTAAAAATAGAAAAGTGATGTATGGGAGTTGCATAGGAATAACACAGTAAGTCTCTTCTTAAAATAAAAATTATGGGCATTCATAAGTTACTTATAGAATAGCAATATTCCATAAATAGAGTAGCAGCCACAAAAAATTATAAAAAAATAAAAATAAAAAGTTACTCCAAGGATATAACTACTTTGAAATAGCATAACAAATACCTTATTTTCTATGCATATCTAGCTCCAATTTATATCTCCTTGCTCCCCCACATCACCTAATTTTCTTTTGGTATAGTGGTGTTGGAAGGATTTATATGTTCTTATGTTTAAAAAGACATGATACTATTCTATTTAGAGAGAAATAAACATAAATAAGCCCACAAATAATAAATATAATAAGAATACACACATTGTATCAATCTCCCTACAAATATGGTAATGTGATATGCTCTCAAAGGAGTATCAAAATAAATTATTGTAAAAGATGTAGTTGTTATTTAGTAAAGTCATAAGTAATGGTCATTCCCGCATAAGATTATTCTTAATTAATATGCTATTGACTCAAACACACTAAATTAATTAACACAATAAATAAAAATTATGGAGGGTTAGAATTAAATTAAATTGCAAACTAAGTGAAATAAATAAATTATAAATTGCAAAATCAGAAATAAAAAATAAAAAATTAGAACTTTGAAATAGGATGAGCAACATGGTTAAAAAATCATTCTCCATCTCTAGACTTGAATATACCCAATAATTAGAATTTATCTTTCATTTTCTTTTGAAACTAACAATCCTAAAATAATCACAAGCTCGACTATCTCGATATTTTCTTACTGTGTGGTTAAGTAAAACAAGCTCTTCACTTAATCCTTTTTTATTGAACAACCTAGAACAAGCTCTCTAAATTTAATTTAATGAAATCAATCAATTAAGAAAGATAGGTTGATTCAAGAAACAAACATACAAGATCGGTTAATTTATCTTGAGTGATATTCTCTATGCAATCTTTTGAAAATATCTCATAATAATTTATCACAACTGCTACTAGTGGATAGAAAATTTTGACAATTACGGATCAAAATCCCTAACCTAGCAATTAGATAACTATTGTGTTCATTTAATTACGCATTTAAATAAACAAAATAGCAATCTTTATTAATAATAAAACAGAAGAACATCGACAATATCAATTGAAAGATGAAAGATTAATCCTTCAAATTTAACCCAAATTCATGTATAAGGCTTTGAAATTACCCTTAACCAAAGAAAAAATTAGCCACACATGTTCAGTTAATTCAACAATAAAATCATTAAAGAAAAGAAAACAACATATTAGTGGTTGAAGGTTGCTATGGTAGCTCATTTTTCCTTTGGTATGTCTCCTCTTTTTCTTTGTTCCAGCCGTCTAAGTCTCTCCCAAAATTGTAACCAAATGCTCCTATTTAAATTCAGAATGGAATGCATGTTGTAGTAGGTAATTGATATTTGTTGACCGATCTCCTCACTCTTGCAATTTAGTTTAATTACTGCTCGTTTTGTTTTCAAAATTACTAATTTGACCATTTTTATTTTTATTTTATTATTTTACTTCCAAAATTCCTACAAACACAAAGGAATAATAAATACTAAAAATTATCAAGAATTAACAAATAAATATAAAAAATAAAATAAAAATTATGTAAAATTATGTACTTATCATAATGTCATATTTATATCTCCAAACACGAAGAGTCTTGATCCATATTGAAACTAATTTAATCGCGCCTGATCAATTAATTACATTTTATTAAATTAATTCACTTTATTCCTTGATCATGTACAAGTTATCCATGTTCAGATTTTAAGAAAATCATAAGAAAGTCTTATTTAAACTTGTGACAATGTGATTAACTACCTATATACTCCATTTGATGGAAATCTGGACAAGATTTCAAGTGTCAATCATTTGCACATTCGTGGAGGATCGATCACCCCGCTGGAGTCAAAAAGATTCAAGAGAGTTTGAAAGGCCTCATAACTAAGGTTTGGGCCTAGGAATTAGAGCTGTCAAACGGTCCAGCCCGGCCCAGCCTGTCGGGCTGGCCACCATGTTCGGGCTGGGCTAGGCCGGCTCGATTTTGTTTCAGGCTGGGAACATGCCAGCCCAGCCCAGCCCTATACCAGCCTATCGGGCTTCGGGCCAGTCCAATACTTTTTGACTTATCAAATTTAAATGAGAAAAAAATTATATTTTTTATATAAAAACATAAGTTTAACTCATCAATTATCATTATATTCTTGTGTAAAAATATATGTATATATATATTACTTTCATGTTAGAATAAAGAAATGTCACTAATTATTGAAACTGTATGCTAGGTTGAAATTTCAGGAAAAGTAGCCAAGATTTGATGACATAAAAGCAGTAAACTCTAATATAAGTTTGCTAATTTTACTTCCTACTTAATTGGAAATGTTCTTGGGAGGAAATATAATTGACTTGGGAGAAGTAAACAAATAAAAATTTAATCTTTTGTATAAAAAAAAAAATTTAAGCCTGAAAACGTTGATTTGAGAAGCAAATTCAATCTTTTTAACTTGGATATCATTTTCCATTTTATAATAAATATTAAAATAATAAATTTTATTAAATATAATTTTATAATAAAAGTATTATCAAAAAGATATTCAAAGTATTAACACGTTTAAGAAGTAAAAACTAAAAAAGAAAGAAAATTTAAGAAGAATAACTAAATAAAGTAAAAAATATATATGTAGTGTGAATGATAGGATTTGAACTCATGTCTCTTTGGTCAAAATAAAATGTTCCAACCACTAAATTATAATTACATGTTTGTAACTAATTAGACAAATTTTAAACTTAATATTTTTCTGTTGGCCCATCGGGCCAACCCAGCCCGGCCCGGCCCTGTTCGGACTATTGGCCCGATCGGGCCTGGCCAAAAAAGCCCAAATTATTTCGGGCTGAAATTTTTAAAGCCCAGCCCTATTTTTTTCCGGTTTACATAGGATCGAGCCCATTTTGCCAACTCTACTATGAATCATGCCAAGAAGAAAGGAATCAACAAGAGACTATGTGCATTATTCGAGCCTTGGGATAATGAGATAACGCTCCTTTATTTGGATCTGGAACGTTTGGGACTATTGTTAGGCTTCGTTGAATTATTATCTTTTGGACCCATCATATCTTTTTGAAACCTTATGTTAATTTCAATTGTTTTTTGTGGGTTTATGTTATTTTTGTTTTTGTGAGTTTGTGTTTGAGCTAAGCCCTTTTTCTATCCATTTTGTAGGATTTTTTTTTGATTGCTATAACTAGGGAGCATTTCTTCTTTGTGGAGGCAGAAATTTGATTAATGAATGAATTTTAAGAATTTCTCTATTTCCTTAGTTCTTTGAAGAACTTATCAAGAACTTTCGTGCTTGTGGCGTTCCCCAACTTATCACTCTCCCTCTTTCCCTTCTAGAGCGTGGCGCCTTATCCTTCTTGTTTTACTTTGTTTCTGATTTTTGTGAATTTATGTTCTTCGTGTGATTTCTGTTCTTGTGGCTTGAATGTTAATTTTTGGACATGTTGTAAAATCTTTGAAATTGGAATCTCTACTTCTATATAGAGGTTCGCATCACTATTCGTTTTAAAATAATAATCATTTTAAGAGTTTTAATTTGTTTTAAATTATTTATCGTTTTACATTACTAACAAAGTATTAATTATTATTTTTTTAAGTTTTATTCTTATTTATTGTTATTTTTAATATAATAACAAGAATTTAAACTAACTTTAATTAGGATAATTTAGTCTAATACAATTATTTTTTGTTATAATTGAAACTCTTTAATAATTTTCTTAATTTTTATATTATTATCTTAAATTTCAAATATTCTGTAAGGAAATATATAACAATAATCAACAAGTAATATCTACAGCTAGCACAATATAACAGCAATTTGGTACATTAATTGAAGTTAGAAGAAGTCAATGGGATGAGGGGCTTGGATTGTAGCTTTCTCCTCGACGCTTAGCTTAGGCATGGAAAGTGAGATCTTGTTTTCATCTCTAGGAAGAATAGGTGGTTTAACTGATCTGATTAAGGCCCAGTTCATCCCCTCAAAGAATTCATGACTCTTTATTTCGCAAGATCCCCTCGTATATCCCGTTCTCTTCTTCGGATTCCTCACCAGCAGCTTCCTTATAAGGTCCTGTACCTTCGCAATCTCTTCACCGTCTTTCTTATCTCTGAACTTCGTTCCTGGGAAGGTTAATGTCTGCCCTATGATATTCTTCAGTGTTTTCTCATTGTTCTTACCTCTAAAAGGTGTAAAACCATATAATAACTCATACAGAAACACACCAAATGCCCACCAATCCACTGCACTTCCATGGCCTAACCCCAGAATCACCTCTGGTGCCAAATACTCGTGGGTCCCAACAAATGACTTCGATCTAGCATTAATGGGTTCAGCTGACATTTCAATGTCCACCCTTTGTCCTCTTTCTGTTCCATCTGCTATGGCTGCTCTTTTCTTCCTCCTCTTAACATCCTCCTCCGGCCAGTTTTCACAACAGAACATTGGCTTCTTCGTTCTCTTGCTCTCAATCCCACATCCAAGCCCTCGTTTTAGAAGCTTGGGGTGAGCCTCCCAGTGAAGTGAGAGATCAAAATCAGAGAGCATAATATGGCCATCTTCTTGAATAAGCACATTTTCTGGCTTTAGGTCCCTGTAAATTATCCCCATCATGTGCAGATACTCAAGCGCTAGAAGCACCTCAGCTGCATAGAATCTGTCAAATATATCAGAAACTAATCACTTTCAACTCTATCTTCCATTAAAATAAACAAAAGAAGAGTTTAAACTTACTTTGCAGTTGAGATGCTAAAACGAAGACCTGGCTGGTGCTGTTGAAGTTTAAACAAGTCACCACCATGGCAGTAATCCATGACCAAACATGAGTACTGAGAAGCATCAAATTTAGCATAAAGAGTTGGAAGAAAAGGGTGGTCAAGCATACTGAGTACTTCTTTCTCCATGTCAGCTCTCTTCAGCTTATCTTTCATTCTGAGAGACTCTCTGTCAACTACTTTCATGGCATAGTAACAAGTAGAGAACTGTGGGTTCATAGATTGTTTGATCTCGCAGAGGAAAACTTTACCAACGTTCCCGGAACCTAGGCGGCATAAGAGGTGGAAGTGTTCAAGTTGAACTTCGCCATGTTCTAAGAAGAGGTGCTTTATTGCTTGCCAAGCAGGTTGGCTTGCCTTGTGTGGCCTGTGATTTTGACTCAAATCTGACATGGTGGAAGCTAGGATGATACCTTTTATTTGGAGGTTTGATTTAATTCATGTGTTTTCCTATATTTATAGATGAGATCAGGTTTTGAATTTTATTCGGTAATGCCGTATGGTGCATGGCTTATCTACAAGTACAAGTGGAAGGCCCATGAGTTAGATTTTTTAGCCTCCTTCTTATTGGTTACTGGTTGTGATTCTTGGTAAGCTGAGAAAAATACTTAGCTAATGCAACAAGTTAATTATAAACTACCAAAAATTCTTATACATTTATTATATCATGTCATTTATTTGTATAATATTTAATAAATATAAATTATATGTAAATTTTAAACCAAGTAGAATTATTATTATTACCTCATTTAAAATTTATACATGATTTATATTCATTAACATATTCCCACGATTAAATTTATGTCACCTAACACAACTCTAATAAAAAAAAGTATAATACTACATAAATATTATAAACTTTCTCTATTAAATACTACATGGATGATATATTACAATGTATGTATATATAAGAATTTCTAATAAACTAGTGAGGACAACAAGATAAGAGTGGGTGTAGGTACTTTTAATATTTAACTAATATATTAGAATATATGAACACATAATTAAGGGATAATATATAAATGTTATAACAAATTTGGTATGCTAGTCTTCACTCCCCAAACACACACACACACATATATATATATATAGATATATAATTATATTATACATATTATTTTGGTAAAATTTATTAAAATTCATTTTTAATATATTTATTTATTATTAATTTGATTTATAAATTGTTTATAAATAGTATCTACTCAAAAAATATTTATTTCAAATAGTTTATGGGACAAAGCTATAAATTAAGAAGAGGGGGGGAATTGAATAATGGTTTTTTAAAATTGGTAAATTTTTTATATATTTACAAGAGAAATGCTTTATGATATAATTAGTCATTCACAATCTTTAAAAAATTATTTATGCGAGGGAAACATTTAAATGGGTCCGTCTATTAGCATTTTTTTTTTTTGGGGTTAAGAAATTCTCTCCTCACATAAACAATTTGTGAGATACTATTTATATATTTATATGTGAAAAGCATTTTTTATTGGTCTTACAAATTATCTTAATTTGATTTATAAAATTAATAAATATTTTTAATTACATAAAAGCACAATTTGCTAAAAAAATTAAGATTTGAACTTGATATTAATTAATTAAGATTTCTAAACTTGATATTAAGGCTATAGAAATGTCCCTAAATTTATTTACAGTGACTGTCACAACGTGACGGATGACCCAAACACAGAGATTTTATAAAAAATAGAGTCGCCACCAATTAATTAGGAGGATAATTGGGATCCTCTAAAAAACTAAAAAACTGGTCTTCTGAACCAGATGAAAGGTTTGGGAGTCGAATTACGTGTGAGGAAGGTGTTAGGCACCTCACAGCGTCCATCCCTAAGGACGTTATCCTTAATCTTCTGTGCTTTAATTTTATTTTATTTTAGTTATTTTGATTACCCCTTTTTATTATTCTGATAAAAGATGAAAGATAAAAAGTCGGACCTGGCTTACTGAGTAAGAGCCTACGTACCCCAATACGGATCAAGGTCTACGTAGTTCGATACGATTAAGATACTTAGGGCGGATATATGATCTCAACCCTAAGGCAGATAACATTTTGATTTGATAAAATAATGTGGGAGAATAAATCTCCACCTAAAATCTTTAAGTGATTAGGACAGTGTGGGAGAATAAACCTCCACCTAAAGCCTAAGGATGAAATGAGACAATATAAAAAAATTAATCTTTATATAAAGCTCAGGACAATATGAGAAAATAATTCTCCACATATTGTTTATGAAGAATTAGGTCTATAGGGAAAATAAATTTCCACTTACAACCTAACCATTATAGGAGAACAATTCTCCATAAATGTTGAAAGAAAAGTATGGAATTGTAAAGATTTATTATTTTCGATTTTCTCATATTAGAAACTTCCTAGGTTTTTTGGGACCTAAATAAAATTTCCAAATGTCTCAAAAGTCAAAACACAATTCTAAAAATATAGGGTCAAAACGTATATTCCAAAACCGGGGTGAAAATACAATTTTTGAATAATAGGGAATGAAAATATTGGCCAAACTGATATATATTATTTTATTTTTTTATTTTTTTATATTGGTGCTACATATAATTGGCAACAAGTGTTAAGCTCAAAATAGACTTTTGAGAAGTAATTTGATTTTCAAAGGAATGTTTACCGTTCATTTTCCTTCTTTCTTCTTAAAATCTGTATATTCATTTAAAAGATCATTTTGAATTTTTAAAATCGCACTATCTATTTTGTTTCAATCTTTGTGCGCTGGTCACCTTGGATATTTCTTGGTTATGATGGCATAGGTTTAGAAGACTCATATTTGACAAATAATAAGTCACAACACTGACTGGGAAGATGGCTCATGATTTATAAGATGTCAGAATGAAGAATTATAAATACAACCCAAATTAAATATTACATTAAACCTCATAAATTAACTGCACCCATTAACAATATAAACTCCTATATTTAGTGACCAACAATCATGAATAATGATGCACTACATGTTGGGGCTCATAAGAAAAAGAAGGCTTATAGTATCTGGGGGATCCTTGAAAACAAACTTTACACCACATTTACACCAGCGAATAATTTAGAAAGAAACCAAATCAGCACACAAAGAAAAACCAGCAATTTAAATCATAGCTTCCCAAGACCAAATTTACGTTTGAATTATGATTAAAGAAAATTACATTCCATTCACATATTTTAAGAGTCAAAATCATTTTCTAATCATTCATTTAAACACCCCATAATATATTTGTTGAAGGCTCCTGAGTTCAAATTCATAATAACGTTAGATGTTAAAAAAAACAGCAATCCCTACTTATAAAAAAAAACCAGCAGCATAATAGAAGAAAAAAAATAGCACCTTTCCTTATTTCCTAAAAAAAAACCAGCAACCATTTTAAAAACCAACAATCTTCCTACTTGATAAAAAAACCAGCAACATGAAAAAAAAAACAGCACCTTTCTTTATGTAATTAAACAAACCAGCAACAATTTTAAAACAGCAAAAAAAAACGCAGCAGCAATTTAAAAACAGCAGAAAACAGCATAACAGAAAAAACAGAAGAAACAGCAGCAGAACAGCATAACAGCAACAGCAGAAAAAAAACAGCATGTTTTACGATGGACTAAACCAGTAGCAATGCTTAAGGAAAGCAGCAACATGTTTTACCAGAAAACAATAACGATTCTTAACAAACCAGCCCGAATTCCAGATTTTTAGTCTCTTGTCTCAAGAAACATACCCCTTGCAAACTTGTCCTTTTCCTTTTAGCTTTGAGGTAATACCTCAGACAGCAACCAAAGTGTAGTTTACAGAGGTCACATTTGAAATGAATATTAATGGTAAAATCGAAGTAGCATCCAGACTTAAATTCCTTAACCAAAAATTGCATCTTG
>JASKGM010000009.1:1088902-1102149 GCA_034509205.1 Ceratonia siliqua
CACTGTTTCTATCAATATATCAGTGTTCATCAGTATTTCTTGGTGCATTTCTGTCTTATTGCTTTGGGTTTCCATCACTCTCCTATAAAAGAAGCAGGCAAGTAGCCTAAAATAACAGACTTTTACCATAAATACAAACTCAAAGAAACCCAGTTACATGGATCAAACACAACAGGATTTACATGAACCACTGTTGAAAGCCCTGTGAGGCAGACAGTAATCTCATAATGACAGAACTGACCTGGCATTGGGTAGTCTTTGCCAATTATGCAATTTGCTTTGGTCTGAACGCTTAGAGGAGCAGTCCATGGTTCATAAATGTACTCCTTGGGCATGTCTGATCACAGACATTCAGTTATAACACCTTATTAGGGGAAAATGACTAGATGACAGAACATGATGGAATTGAGGGAACTCCAACGTACCTTTTAAAACAGGGAGAAAATGCCTGATGTAGTCACCTTTCGGGTCATACTTCTTACCAAATGAGATTGGGGAATAAATACGATTATACTGCTCATGATAGACATAATACATGTGAAAAAGGTCAGTGAAAAATCCTGGATTCAAGTTCTCAAATTTTACTATCAATCTACTGAGAGCACAGCAATAATGCCCACATTATAACATTTACCAAAATGATTACCAAAGAGCATAATAGGAAAAAAAAACATGACAGCATTAAATAAATCCAAGACGTTTTATCATATTATATTATTTTATTTACTTCAAAAAATTAAGATGAACCTTAGAAGTCATAGTTTAGATTATCAAATAACTAAAAAATCACAAAAATATCAAGCATCAATAGCCTTGTGGACCTGAAGGTATGCATTCAATAAAGATACTATTTATAGGTTTGAGGCACTATACCTCATACCTGATAAAAGAAGGATGAACATGAGAGCCAAAGCCAGTTTCCATTATTAATTGCCCAATCTGAATCAATTAGAAGCCTCTCAAAGACATCACGCCCTTTTTCCCAATGAACAAACTATCCGGCATAAACAAATAACATTGTTAGAATAACAGACTAACAGAGTATAAAAAAATTTGACATGCTTAAAGTAGGAAAGTCATATACCAGATCACCACGAGTAAGAAAACATGCAACAGAATGCCGTGCCAGATGGTGCATCCAACCCCACTGGTGTAGCTACAGGAGCAAATAAAGGATTCAAAAGGACTGCCTGAGTGAGAAGGCTGATAAAGGTATCATAGAAGAATAGGTTTGAGCAGTAACACAACTTCAAAGTAGTACAACTATCGTTCATCTAAAGAACGAGGTCAAGACCCCAACCTGGACCATGATGGCATCAATCCAAGGAAATCCTGTCCTACCCTCCCTCCAAGCCTCGAGAAGTTTATCATCATCCTTCCAAGGTATCTGAAATATATTTGAAACAATTAATAATACTTGTAGCAGTGCTGTTCCGTTTACTTCCGACCAAGCAAGGAGTACTAATCAGAGGAAAACTAAAATAGGATATATCTAAGCAAAGGAGAAATGTAATGCTCTGACAGCTGACATTTGCTACTAAAGTAATATACAATAAAATTCATTTCTCCTAAGTCTTAAATAAGGAAGAAAGTAGCTAATTTAGCCAAATATCATTCAAGAAGCGGAGCAATTAAAAAAAAAAAAACAGGAATGACAATTGTAACATAGGCTATGGGCCTACATTAAGGAGAAATACTATAAGAAAGTTAATCTCATTCTCAATACATAAACAGTAGTACTTATACATAATATAAAATCAATATCACTTTACTTTCTAACATTTTGCACACTTATTCAAGCTTTAATGACCACTCAAAGACAAATGCCCAACATGTCAATAATAACAGCAAGGTTATAACGTGTCTTCTTTTTCTTTTTCCCTTTTATAGGAGTAGAATAGAAATAAACGCTCTTGAAGCATAAACATAATGATGTAGCTAGTAAAATCAGGTATTTTATATTTAGGTGGTGATGTATTCTCTAGTCAGTCAATAATGTATTAACTGACTGTCCCTTAAGATAATGTTTATGTCTTTCTTTACCCTTCTTCTCTTTCTTCATAAATCAAATTCAAATATTGGTCAAAAGCAGACAAAGCAATTAGACAAACTAGACACTAGCGATCATTCATTCTTACCTGCTTGCATATTCTATTGCCACTCATCCTATCAAATTTTGGAGTCCCAAAAGCCACCGTGTAGAAAAAGTCTCGCCACAACAACTACTCATGTGAACAATAGGCAGTAGCTTCAATTTCCCAATAGTAGAGACAGAAAACAGTACAGCGACTTCAAAAAATAGACTGACCTGTCCTAGAAGAGAAACAGGTGGTGATGTATGCTTTGGCACAGTTTTATATACATCTTGAATGTTATGGTAGAAATATCTGGAAGAAAGGCAACCAAACTGCCAAAGAGTAAACAAAATAAAAATAAATTTTGATTTATAATTCATACATACAAAAGGAACGCAACAATTCAATTGTTACAGGTTTGACTCACTTTCAAGTAAGGTGATAGAACAGTTGTTTCTGGTCTAAGAAATGCAGATGGATCACCCTTGGGTTTCTCAAAGTTTGCCACCCACTCCTACAATCAGGAGAGAAAAAAACTATGACATGCTACCCAATGAAGAATCTGTGACGACAGGACCTTACATACCAGTTACATGTAGCTAGTCATTCCTAGAGAAAAGCAACTTCATATGTAAGCGGTGATGAATTGATATCGTGCTTAGTAAATTTTCACATTAAAATGCCAGGAACTACCTTGTTTTTCATGTATTCAGCCAGCCTCTTCAATGCCTCTGTTTCACCACCTTTGAAAGGAGAGAATTCATCCTGAATACAACTTCAATTATTAGGAACTCATGAAGAGTTTAATCTGAAATGATCTCTGCCCACCTGTGTAACGTTTTCATATCCAAGCTCTTTGATTGTTGGAGCTTCAGAAATCTCACAACTTCCAAGATGGCCAACCGGAGGAAGTGAAGAAACAGTGGTTGAAGGAGGGGATGACAGTTGCCCAGCAAGCTTCACGAATGATTTATAACTAAGGGGTGGCTTCCCTCCATTCTTTTTTGGCATCGGCAAAAGCAAATGGACAGATTGATCATGAATTAACACATTTAATAGTATAATTATTTTAATAATGGATCACCCAGGAATTTCGTGGTTCACAATTGAGTGGTGGGGGAGCAGAAAAAAACAACTATTCGTTTGAAGTTTTGAACAACTAAAAACGACATAAATTAATCAATAGTCCTATTGCAGATATATTCTTTAAAGTTCAAACTTACCTTATGTATAATATCCGCGGGATTGAAGAGTGTGTGACTTACAGGAGAGAAAACCTCAACTCCAGCTGCAACTGCATAGTTCTGTCAAAACAAACAAAAATGTCTTCGAGTAATCAAATGCCTACAACCCATTAGCAATAACTACTGACCGACCAACCCATTCACCATAATTGTTGACAACAAGAACTTAGTTATTTAAAAGATTAAAAAAAAATCTCAAGTAAAAGCACCTTAATTTTAGTATCTAGAGCCTGATAGTATGGTTCAGTGTCATACTCGAAGCATAGCTTTTTGACGTTCCACTGCATCAACCAAAAGAAGAAACAGAAATAACTTCTTAAAGGTAAGTTACTATATTTGAGTCCGTGTCATATAACCATGACAATGACAATTATGTACCAATCCCCAGAATGTTTCCAAAAAAAGAAAAAGCAACCAAGAAAGAGACATTTAGAAGAAATTAAAGTTCCCAACTTTTGGCACAAGACAAGGACGTCCATTAACAGAATCATATGGCGAGATAAATCGACGATTATACCTCCTTCAAGCAACGAATCAGAACCTGGCCTGGTTCACCCTTAAGCACCAGTAATCGCGATCCAAGCTTCTTAAGGTTCAAATCAAGGTCCACAAGGCTTTCGAGAAAGAATTTGATACGGTTCAAACCCGCACGCGTAGACCCAGGGGAAAATGCATTTGGGTCGGGCTCCATGTAATGTGGATCGATAACGAAGACGGGGTAAAGATGATTCGACCCTTTGCAAGCGAATTCCAGAGCCGGGTTGTCATGGATTCTAAGACCCTTTCGGAACCACATTAAAGAAGCAGACCCGGACGCCATTGAAGTGTTCGTACACTGAGTGAAGGAGCCAGAGAGAGAGAACCGGCAAGAGAGGAATCTGCTCGTTTGCTTCGCGCCTTTTGATGAAACGTTCACAGAAAGAAATGCCAGACTTGTTTCTAAGGTGCGCCGGGGGTTGGACCAAGTTTGACTACGGGGTAAGCAGTTATGATTTCAGAACCTACTACGTGCTTTGCGCCCACGGCGTAGCATATAACCTGTCAGGCAGAGAAGCAATGTACCGGTCCCTAAGGTGCCACGTAGTGTCTTTGAAATGGACGAGAAAATGATGATTATGAGGATGAGGTTTGAATTCGCAATCCGCGCCAAACGGAAATAGTGTTATCGTAATTTTGCCATCTAATTTATTTTTATAATATAATTAAATTAGTTATTAAAATTTTAAAAAATATATATAATAGTAGTATTTAACTTAATTATTTTTTTAATTTATCAAAATTATAATTATAATTATTTTAATTTATAATTTCTTTAATTTCATTACAGTTAAAATTTTAATCAATATAATTTTATTATAAGAGATTAAAATTATAATTTTAATACAATTAAAAAATTATATAGTTCATAATAAAATTATGATAACTAAAATTATAACTTTAATAAATTAAGTGAACAAAATGCAATTAAGTCTTAATTTGTTAATCAATAGTACTAAATATATTTTAGCACCAAACCATGAATACATGTTTATTCTGAATATATATACATATATTACACTTATTAATAAGATGTTGATGCTTAGTATACATATATTACATTTATTAATAAGTATTATATATGATTTTGATGACTTTTTGGTACTCATTAATTATTGTAATTTATATAAATGTAAAAATTATGATGTTTGAATTTTTTTTTTAGTGAAAGTACACTTTCCTTTTTTCATTAATATGCATTATGTATGAAGTTTGATTTTTATCTTTTAATTTTTTAAATTATGAAATCATATATTTGAGAAAAATATTTTAGATTATAGAATAAAAAAGTAGAACTAATAAAAAATAAAGAATGAGAGTGAGAATTCATGTAAAATTGAAGAAAAAAAACCTAATAATATATTGAAGTCAATTTTTCTAAATAAAATATATTTTACTTTTTGACAAAAAAAATAATTTTTCTGCAACAAAGTTATAACTTTAATTCTTGAAATTAATTTTATACATTCTTTATCAAATTCAACTTTACACTATAATTCCCAAGCCCAACGGAGGCACTATAATAATATATCTATTATAAAAAAAATGTATATAAATATAAAAAAGCAGGTGTGCATTAATATCTTAATGTCTAATATATATAATTTAAAATTATTAAAATATAATTATATTTAAGGAATTCTATGCTATCGTCCAAGCAATAATAATATAATCATTTACAAGTAAACTTGTTCATGGGTGAAGATAGGTTGAACTTAGGCTTAGATCTAGTAAATTTGATGTGTAGGCTTAAATCAAAGCTTAAATCTGTCTTAAATTTAACTCGTGCTTTATCTGTAATATTTGTTGATTTTTGTCTCTTAATTTTGTAAGTGTAATCTATATTTTAATATAATAATAATAACAATATTTTTTAAGATATAAAAATAATTATAAAATTATAAACAATAAAAAGTATTACTGTTAGAAATATATGTTAAAAACATTTTGTGAATCCTGATGTATCTAGGTGGCCTCAACTTACTATTCTTACTATTCTCTCTCACTCTCTTCTTTTAAAAAAAAATATATGATATAATAAATAATTAATTAATATTAAAAAATAAAAATAAAAACAACAACTATAATTAGGCTACAACCCTAATTTTAAAACTGTATCATAGTCTTGCCCTTAGTATATATAGATTAAGAGTACTTGGTAGCTAACGGACACAGTTAACAGCCTTTGTGTTCAAGTTTAATGTGTAATTATTATATATATAAAAGTAACATGTAGAATTATTTAATAATTTTTATTTATTATTTTATAATAAATTATTAATACTGAGAAATAGGTATGAAAGAAATTTGCTTGTTATAATGACGTTTAAGTTTAATGTTTAATTATTATATATATAAAAAATAATATGTGGAATTATTTAATAATTTCACTAATTGATTATTATATAATAAATTATTAACACTCAAACATGGCTATAAAAGAAATTTTATTCTTGCAATGGCGTTCTTCTTGAAGTCTAGTATCGGCGAAGAAAGGTAATTTTGAATGTGCAGGAGCAAGAGAGGGCGGAGCTACACTTGTTCTTCTGAAGCACACATGGGAGTAAAGAAGACACGTGGGAGTAGGCCCATGGTATTCCTGGTCCAATTCATATAATGGACCTTGGATACTGTCCAAGGCCCAGGAATAGAAATATGGTCGTGCCAACACGATTGAATATGTTTAAAGATTTTGATCGTTACATTGCATTTTTTTAATTTAAAAAAAAATTATTTTCTCCTTCCTTCCCTCCTTCGTCTGTATCTTAGGCACCGTCTCCTACTCTCTCAAGGGTATTGGACAAAGCCATAATCCTACCACCAATAATTGTAGTGGATAAATTAAAAATAACCATAGATAATGAAGCTCCATTAAATTCATCAAATGAAACATCACCCTCCTGTCTTTTATGCAGAAAATCAAATTAAAAATACATAAGATCTAGCAAAAGTCCTACGTCGCTTGGTTGATTAACTAAATAAAAAGTATAAGTGTCAAGGATCTCACAAGACATTTTTATAAGGATTAATTAGGCCAACATTATATCTAAAAATTCAACTTGATATCAGAATAAGGAACAGACCACCCAGTTTTCGTTATGCACAATCGATGGAGATAACTAGACTCCCCCAATCGTGAGAGGAAGTATAGAAAATCAAATCAAAAATCACCAAACCCTAACAAAAGTTCCACATGAAAAATCACATAGAAGCCCTAACAAAAGTTCCACATCGCCCGGGTTGGTTGATTAAGTAAAGAATATAAGTGTCAGGCATCCCTGACCTTACAAGATGCTTGCACAATCGATGAAGTTTAATATAATATGATAAGTGTGATGATGTGAAGTAAAATAGACTGAATTTATGAAACTTTTTTTTTATAAGAATAGCATTACTCAAAATCAAGTAAATTTGTTTTTCCACAAACAAATCCACCTCACTTCATTTCACATCATCATACTCATTATATTAGATCAAACTTTAATCTTTTTCAGTATAGCACATAATAAATTTATAAAATTTGTAAATTGTATGGTTTGTGACACCATTTTTTTTTTAATTTAAAGGGGACTTCTCCTATCAGCACCCTTTGATTCATTACACTGATTGACATCCATCACAGCATTACACCCTCGAGTTGTTCGGTATTGGTAAATTGAATGATATTAAATATTAACATTGTTTTTTTAAATAACACTAAATATCTCAATGCTATTTAGGGTGTTTAGATGCGTTTATATTTTTTAGTAAATATTTTAAATAAAAATATTAATTTTGAAAAAGTAAGAATTTATTGTTTAAATGTAATTATATAGAAATAATTTTATTAAAATAAATAAATTTTTTATGTTTGACTATAAAAATATAAAATTATTAAAAAAAATGTAAAAATATTTTTAATATTGTGTTTGGATAAAAAAATATTTTATCACAAATCTTAGTAATTAATTTTTGTTAAAATTAATTTTATAAAATATTAATATTTTTTATAAATATAAATATAAATTATTAAAATACAAATTTTATTAAAATTAAAAGCAATTGAGAACATTATATATAGAATGGACATAAATAAAAATTAATGAAAATTATAAGTGTATATTTGTCCATATTTCTTCCTATCTCTTCTATTGAAAATTATTTTTTTAAAAAGAAAAAAATTAGCTTTGAAAATAATTACTTTTAATATTTTTTTATATAAAAATATTTCTAAATAGAATCACTCACCAAACATCATTAAAGTATAAAAGCATTTTAATAATTGGAAGAGAAATAAATTCCCCCCTAAAAGATTTTTAAATTATCAAACATATCCCCAGTTACTTTACCTCATGGCATTTCACCATTTCAAGATTTCAGGCTTTCGCTTGCCCTAGCTTCACACTAGAGAAGAAATGGATATATTGGACCCTTAATCAAATTCACTCCTTACACATAACTTAAATTATACTTACTTTTTATTATTAAGCTTTTAAAAATATTTGTGGAGATTAAAAAACATGAATTTTTAATTCTTAACAACCATGTACTATATTTTATTTATCATATAAAACTTAAAACTTTTTATATTTTTGGATTGTTTAAAAATTATAATCTAATAGATATCAAAATTATAATAATTTAATGTTGTTATAATATTTAAAATTAAAAAATATTTACTTTATGTATTTATATTTTTTGATTTTTTATACTTTTTCATACTTATTTAAATTTTTTATTTTTTACTTTTCTGTAATTTTTATTAAGATTAATATAAAGTTTAGTTTCAATAATTTAATTTTAATTAATTAAATCTTTATAATTTGTATTCACATTAATTTAATATTTATAATTAAAATATTAATTAATATCATTAAATTAAAACCTTTTATCCTCGCTCCATCTCTCTCTATACCAAAAATGACGTTCAATCTTTCTTATCAAAACAAAATACGGAAACAAAGTGAAGGAAGTCAGATCATAATTAAATAAGGGTGATTGTTATGTGCAACCACAATTTTTGACAAACAAAATTTATATTTTTTTAATTTTTAATTTTAATTATTTATTTTTTAATATTAATTAATTATTATCTAAATCATATAATTTTTTAAAACTTTTTTAAGAATTTTTTTATTTTTTATATACTATTCATCTATAAATTTTTTAATATTATTTATTTTTATTTATAAGTATAAAAAATTTTAAAAAATATATTATATAAATAATAATTCATAAATATTAAAAATAAAAATAATTAAAAAAAAATAAAAAAATAAAGCTACCGTCACAAACTGAATCGACCTTAAATAATTAATGAAACCTCAGGGCGGTGCTGGAAATAACTGGGACCTCACTTCTATGTTCTATGTCTCTGAAAGCATTAGAAACCAGAAAAATGTTCACTGTTTTCCATGATACCCTGTTCTATTGGGCCCCCCATTTCAAAATTTGGCTTTTAAATTTCCTACACTCATTGAGTCTCGTTTGCGTTACAAATGATTATGCCATTTGCAGTTTGGAGATATGTAAGAGTTTCATAGCTTTAATAGCTGCAAATCACAGAATAGGAGCGTATGATTATGAGCAGACAAGATATGCTGTTACCACTACCCATTCATTGGAGATTAAACTTTAAAGTACTGTTTGGTACGTGTGGGCCCGTTTAGATCCTTTTCTTTTTGAGAAATTTTTTTTTAAAAAATTACTCTTTAAATAAAAAAATGATTTATAAAAAAAATATAACAATAAAAAAGCATAGTTTTTTAATTATTTTATTTGAATATAAAAAAACTTAGTAATGGGAACATTTTGATGAGTAGGAAGGTAGCTAGTTGAAAAAGTTTGTAAATTTCAAAATCTGAAAACTAGTGCAACTTTTCAAATATTTTAGAAGTCTCTCATTTGCATTAAGCTGGCACACACTGGGAAAAATATTCCATTTTGAAAAAAAAAGAGAGAACAATCTGTGGCACAATGAAAACTCTCCTTCTTCAAGACATTACAGATTTTAACTTCAACATTAAGCTTGTGGTATTAATTGGCTCACTTTTGTGTAGCCCAAAAAGCTGGTGCTCATCTATTAACTTGACATCTGTGAATCAAAATATGTCTCTTTCTAGCTTTCTTTGTATTGAGATTGGATTAAGATTGGGTTATATTAGTTTTATTTTAATTATCTATTAATTTTGAATAATTATGATTTTTTTTTATTATCTCGAAGTTTTATTTTGATAGTTCAAAATGAATGAGTAATTAAAATAATACTAAAATGATTAAGTATATTAACATTAATATAATCAAATGTAAATCGATGATATGTTTTGATGGGACACCTACCTAAGTACATTTATGTTTTTGTTAGTTAATTTGATGAGATTGCTATTGTATTTATTTTATTTAAAGTTAGTACTTATATTACAATGACATAATTATATTAAGGTATTATAATAGATGATGTGTTTTTATATAGTGTCCAGGAACACTTTGTATTATTAATTGATGTCATTTTGACAGACTAGGGAGAGTTAGAAGCGAACTGGATCTTTTTTGTTTTACCTTCCTGACGTAGAAAAGTAAAATAATAAAAAAATTAACAAACGTTAATTACTTCAAATATGAAATCCACTAGAAAATAGAAAAAATTCTCTAAAGAAAATTACAGCTTTATTAATTATCAAAAGTATCTCCTCTGAAATCCTTAACAGTAACTTTTATAGGCATAGTATTCTAATTCAAATTAAAAATAACTCTAACCCTAATTCAAATGACTAAGGATTCTCTAACCTTAGTTTTAAATGACTAAGGACTCATAACCCTAAAATTAAATAAATAAGATATTACCTAATAAGAGCAATTAGGTAATTTACAAAATAAAATAAATAACAAAACAAATAACAATTAAAAGGCATGTATTATGCCTGTGTTGCAATTAAAAAATTTAGTAGACTTCTTCTTGTCTTAATCTTCCAAGTAATCCATTGCTAAGCGTTCTATATCACTTTCTCATGGCGAGCTTTGGCAAGGTCGAGGCAGGCGGGGCCCTCCTTGACAGCTTTATTGGATCATATTGATTAAACAATATATATTAAACCAATATCCTATTATTATGGATGGCCACGACAGGCTACTTATAGTAGCATGTCCAAGATGGGATCCCATTCATCGATCATCCTGTACAGGTTGGGATTCGCTTCCATATATATATTTATAGAGTTTCAATCTCTATGAATATATTAATTAACAAAGAAAGTGTTATATTGTTTGGACTTGGGAGTAACAAGATGTAACTTATTTCTTTTTCTTTCTGTTTTTTAATTTTCAGATCCAAGGGTCTTTTTTCTTTTGGATTATGTTATGAAAAGTTAAGAATTTGTTTGAAACAGTTTTTGTTTTATTACTTTTTAAAATAATTTTTGAGAACAATTATAAAAAATAGTTTTATAGAACAAAAAAATAAAAAAACTTATTTGAGTAAAAATATTTTTCATCAATTATTTTATGTATTTTTTAAAAAATAGATGATAAAAACAAGTCAAAATACAAAAAAATTATTATCTATTTTTTATCTTCTAATCATTATTTTTGAAAATAATTTTTAAAAACAACTGATGAAAACACTTATTCAAATAAAATTTGTGTTCTCATCGAACAAAAAAATAAAATTTTTATTAAAACTATTCCAAACAGCCCATATATCTCTCAAGAAATTGAATTTTCTCACAATTAAATTTATCTTAAAAGTTATATTATTATAATTTAATAAATTAATTATGAATATGTAAATCTTAAAAATATATGAAAAACCATTACATTACCATTTTCTTTTCTGTTTTCGTTAAAGATATAAATTTGTTGAACTATTTTTTTTTATTAATCTTTGAATTTGATGTTGCTAGACATTAATTATTGAGCTTCATCAACACGCCAATAAACCTTGTTTTGAAAGAAAAGTATAAATTATCCAATCATGATTACTTCAGCTACAAAAGGAGGATTTAATTGCTATGAATGTTTCAAAATTAGTTATGGCTCATCATTAAAAGTCAAATACAAATGATAAGCCAACTTTGATACATTTCACTTCATGTTAATTTCATCCTTAAACATAAATCATTCATTGTTATATATATATTTATCTTACTTGCTATTTTCCAATTTAATTCTGATTTATTAATCACTATTTTCTCATTAGTTTGAAGGTTGTTGCCTTTAATTTTGGAAATTAAACAACTGGAGTTAAGTAAAAGAACCAGTTGAAGAACATGGATAATACCTTTTTGGGTAAATTTTAAAAAACAAATATTAATTATCATTAAAAGTATATTTTTTCAAGAGGATGTTTTGATGAAATTTCTTTATAAAGTTTTTTAAATAAAAATGTTTCTCATATACTTTCATGGGTGACACTCTATTATTATTGTTGTTGTGAATAATAGTGTTAAAAAATTCCACATCAAAGATGTAAGTGTGGTATTAGGCCTAATTGAAATTTTAAATTTAACCTATAAGTGTTTGGAGGTCACCCTAGCCTCACAAATGTCATTTTGTGAGGATCAGTCAAGTCAATACTACATAAAAAAAATTCATTTATCTCATAACCTGTTTGTGAAGGTAAAGTTAGGTTATAGTTAAAATTATAAATTCAATTTATAAGTGTTTAGCATCCCTTACCTCACAAAGATTCTTTTGTAAATATCAGTTAGGCCGACATTATATCCAAAAAATTCATCGCTCTCATGACCTGTTTGTAGCTCTTGAAACACAACGACCATTCAATCATCAAGTTGTGAATTTAGTTTGATTATGACACAAGAAAAAGAAGAGTACGTAATAATCAAGGACATAATTAAAAAAAATAATAAGGGTGATAAAATAGTATATACTTAACAAATAAAAAGAGTCATATGATAATTTTAGAAAAACCAATTAAATATACATACATACATAAATAAAACTTTTTTTAAAGGACAACTGTCCTAATTCACAATACCTAATTTTATCCAGCATTAGTTTGAGATTTTGTGAATAATTTGACAAGGCAAAACATCTTCAAGAACATGGGATTCATCTAGAAGGAATAATGGTTGGTGAAGCTTTTTGTCCACAATTTCCTTCATCTCTTGTACATTTTTGTCTTTCCCTATTCTTTTGTTTTCATTTTTGGTAAGAGTGAGACTTCATCTCTTTGAATCTATTCTCTTCTGATTCCAGTTTCTTGATTTAGATTTTATATTATTATGATAACTTACATTTTAAGGTCGCAGAAAGGACAAAAGCATTTGGGATAACATATATGCACCTTCCTAAGAATATATAGTTGTCATATCAGTATTTTTAGTGCATTACACTTCTTTTATATTTTTAATTTATAATAATCATAAATAATATATAATATAATATAAAATAATAT
>JASKGM010000009.1:1117357-1150397 GCA_034509205.1 Ceratonia siliqua
ATATAATTTTGTTTTAAGAGGGAGGGTGATCGCCTCCAATCTTTAACATGTCAATATGCCTTTATGTATACGGATGCGAATACAAATGTGATAAATTTGTAAAAATTTGTCAATGTAAGTGTAGCTTCAATGCATCTAATTAAAAAAAAAAAATATATATATATATATATATATATATTCAAAAATTATTGATTCCTAAATTTTGATTACATTTACATCAAAATATGATTACAATTATGTTTTGCTGCTTCCCTTCATCTTCATCTTGAATTACAATTGACTCACTCATTGTTTTTAGTCATACAAATATGGAATCCAACAATAAATTATCAATATTACATTATTACAGTTTATAATTAGTTAAAAACTTAATTTCCTAATAGGGGGCAAAATTTCCTAAAACTGAAATTGAAGAACGAAGGAACTGGTGATTCAATGAAAGCTTGAAGCCATGGTGAACAATGAAGAGAAGAACTTACCAAAGAGTTGAATTTTAGTGAAAGCAGGTTTCGGTCTTGCTGTCACCGATTCATCAAACCATTTGAAATTGAAGAGTGAAGGTGAAGTGAAGAACTGAAGCCATGAACGAAGGTCAGAAGGTGAAGAGAAGAACAGAGAACTTACCAACAAGTCGAGAACCACGAACAAAGACCCGTCATGATTCACCGGAGGCCAACGTCAACCATGGACGAATGAATACCTAAGAAAGAAATTGAAGACCAAGTTAGGAAAATTTATATGAAATGCTTTCAAAAATCGAAGATTACTAAATCGCCGCATTGTCTCACCTAAAGCGCGATTTATGAAATATGATTATTAAATTAACATTTTGAAGAAAAAGAAAACAAATACATGAATGAATACAATACTATTTTATAAAATAGATATATTAAGTAACAGTTAAAATAATTTTATATATTCTTGACATTTTTATTCTATATCATCATATATAACTTAAAAAGTATATAATGCTATTATTATAACAATTAATTAAGACCAGTGATATATAGTTGCGTCGTTAACATTTTCTAAATAAACTTTGATTACATCAAAAAAGCATATATCTAAGAAGACAAGATAAGAGGAGTCACAGGAAGGGGTGAAAAGTGGAGGATGGAGAGTGGAGTGACAGTGTCACACGCAGCAGGCTTTCAGATTCTTCACGGCTCTCATTGATCATAATCCACTTGTTTGTTTAAATATACAATATATGAATTTTTTAAAACACAAAAAGATGAAAGGGGGCACTTGGAGAAGGACTCAATCTTTGTCGTGTGGGTTGACGTCGGTTCTCATCTGGCTCATATAAATGTTTAGTACAGGTCACCCATTCCAAATTCCAACTCACCTCACCGCACAAACTCTCCAACCTCAATCGTCTGATACTATTGAACACGTACCATTCCACGCGTATGAGATTCTAATTTGAATTATTTAACTCTTTTTTCTTTTAACATTAACAAATTGTCTTCTGCGTGACCGCAAAGGTAATAACATTGCCCCGATGAGCATCAAAACACTTTGAACAACGTCCCTTTTTGTGCATTATATATATATATATATATATATATACACTCGAGAAAAGTGATTGTTCAATTAAGAAAGAGTGAGGGGAAACCAAGCTGTCCAAGACAATCTTCTTTTTTGTTTTCCTTTCATCAAATTATGTATAAAGAAAGACAACGCATTTTAACCGACAACAGCGCGGACCCCTTTGACGTAAAGAAAGGAAGACTATATATAATATATGCATACTAAAAGCTCAAAAACACACTAACTCATTCGTGCTCAGTTTTTCCAACACTTTGCTCATTAGATGGAATGTAACTTTGCAAAGGCACAACATATATTCTTATTACTCTGTACATCTACAATAGAAATGCCACTATCTTGAAGACTAAAAGCCCTAGCTAGTATATATTATCATCTGTACATGTATAGGATCGTATTAACACCCGTAACTACTGACATATGATATGTTTATGGTATATACAAGACAAGAAAGTAGGACCATTTTCCCTCAATTTTTGTTCTCCCATATGATATTTGATAATTAGTGATTCTTCCTCACCTAGCCATCAAGTTATCATTGACAGTATCACAGTATATTTAAAAACCACGACAGAGTTTTAAACATTCATCATCCTAACTTGTTCTTCTGCTTTTCTTATTTCCTTGTTAAAATGGAGCACGGTGGGGTACACCTTTTCTTCTCCTGGCATTACGGTGGTTGTAAATGGGAGGTGTGGCAGGAGAAATGCTGGCGGCGCTGTCATCTTCTGCGGAAATAGAGTACCTCTCTATGACTTCGTTGTTGTAAAAAATCGTGGGATCATCCATGATCAAGCGGTTGAGAACATGAGTCTTCCTAATCTTGTTGGGTGTTAATGATTCATCCGACTCTGATCCACCAAGTAATGCGTTCTTCACCCTTAGCGCAAATGTGAGTTCTGAGTTACCCCGCTTCATTGCTCCAAGCTGCGAAATTATCATATTTAATTAATTAGCAAAGGAACAGAGGAAAGGTTGCTTGAAAGTGGAGAATAGAATTAATGATCACCTTACATCCCAAGGAACAAAATCTGAATGAGTCGAGTAGGCCTCTGCAACAAATCTCGCAAGTATTAGTGACACCCTTTCCGGGCCTTGTCTGTGGCCTCTCATTGAGAAATACAATTTTCGCGCTGTTGATAATGTAGGTCTGGACACAAGAAATGTCGATGTACTTTTGAATCTCGCTCACTCTAACCACGTTATGGTATGAGGATCGTCTTATCTACATACAGGCGTAGTTTAACATTTTAAAGATATATGTAGACTAATAGTAGTTAATTCAAAAATCTAATAATTAATCAAGAACAAGAATAGTCTAATTCTAAGCCTAACCTGTATCACACGGTGATCCTTGTGATGAATCAGACAGTAAGAGCAGAGAGCGTTTCCCATACAATCCATACAGAACATGTTGCACTCGCTCTTATTAGAATCGCCATGAATTGAGCAGGGAATAAAGTAGTCTGCTTTAAGCATTGGTTTCAACCATGGCGGGCCCATATCATCGTTCCCTACGTTGCCTATCGGACTCACCTGAATCGGGGTTAAATAGGATTTAGAATTTAGCAGAGTGGGTTGCGTCCTGGGAGGACATATCCAATGCAAGCAGACAAGATAAAAATACCATGAAATTTTTATGGTGAGAGTGAGCACTTGAAATACTTGTTTGTTGATGATAATTTTCGACAGCCAGCCTCTCCAGCTCCAACACAATCTGAATTAGATTAAATATTAATCTGCAATCAGAAAATAAACAGAACAATGAAATTCCCATTAGGAACAAAATCGATAAGCCTTTTTCATGTTTAAAAAGTAGTAACGGAATAGAAAACTCAACGATGAATCAAGATAATACCACTGTCTCGAGTTGCTTGTTCGATTGGAGTCAGAGGTGAGAAAACAGAGATGACTCGGAAAGATGAGATATGGGTCAGAAGAAAAGGAAAATACTAGAAGAGGAAACCAAATAGCATGACTAAATGGGATTTATGAGGCGGTAACTACCGGCAATTTTGTAAAAAAAAAAAAAAAAATTAAACGGTTCGATTGAATATGGATTTAGGGAAGGTGGCAAGTGGCAAGTGGCAAGTGGCAAGTGGCAAGGCAGTACTTTGATTTTATGTAGGGAGGCCTGGAGAGTGGATTGGATCGATTTCACCTATATCCCCTTTCGTCCCAACGATGGCCTAGAATGTTTTGGGCCTACATGACTGGGTTCTTTGTTTCCGTATACATAAACGATAATTCAATAAGTTCTGTGGCACTATCACGTGTGTACAAGTGAATCAAGTTTACACCACAAGTTATAGGTAGTTTTTTTGTGATTCGAGGGACATGAGATAAAAATTGAGATAGCTATCATCGTATGATCATTGAATATTTCAACTCAAGAGTGTAAACTAATAATCATTAACTCATAAACTAATAATCATTAAATCTTTTATCTATTTAACACAATTAGTACGGCATAGTTATGCATATGAAAAAAATGGTTATTTCAAGAATCAATTCAATGTAATAATTGTAAACACTAAATTTTGTCCAAGCACAAAAAATAATAATAAATAAATATATATTAATGAAAAATATATATATTAATAAAAAATTATGATAGAAAAGAAAAAATATATTAGGCAGAGTTGCATTTCTAATCTATAGAAGTTCAAGAAATGATAAAAAGGAAAATCACAAAAAAAAAAAGGGTTAACTAAATTTTTGTTTTTGGCATCCCACTAACCCTCAACCCATCCAATCCGGTCTAGCCTAGGAAACATAACCTGGTCCAATCCAATCCCTTAGCCTGACCCGAGACTCCAACCCAACATAGGATTCCCTTCCCATTTCCCCTTTTCTCTAACATAACTGCGTCCCTTACACCTCGCGTCCCTCTCATCTCTGTGCAGCTTCCATTTTTTGTGTTTGCCTCGTGTTACTTTCAGCTCAACCAGGTGATGATTCGCCGTTATCAATAAGAAAAAGCATGGGCTCTGACTACACGGCTCGATGTTGCGTCTTCTAAGCTGATCTCACCATGCACGACAAAGAAGGACAGCAAGCTACCTCTAGTGCACGTTGGGGCATCCTCTGCCCACGGGATTCTTGCGGGGAGCAAGGGATTTGGTTGCAACACTACGCGACTATAAAAGAGAGAAAGGAAATAAAAAAAAAAAAGCAGGTTGGGTCAAGGGGATTGGAGGATTAGAAAGCCGAGGACCAACAAGGAGGAGGACAGAGAGAGAATTAGGAAACCAAAACCGAAAAGAAAAATCGTAGAGGAATAGAAAAATAGAGAGGGCAGACCCGGGACTCACTTTGTGGATTGTTAAAAGGTTTTCCCCCTTTATTTCTTTAGTGATGAATGAAGTTGCTTTAACTAATTCTGGTGTTTTAATCCTCCAACTTGGACGTTTTATTCTGGTTTAATTTTCTAACTGTGCCAATATGCCATTCTAATTCCATTGGGATTGTTGTTTGGGCTCCACTGGACTTTCATGTTTAGTATAACATGCCATAGTAATTTAATTAGGATGATGTTTTATTTTGGATTCGGTTTTATATTATCAATGGGCAACTTCAATTTGGAAACCCAAGTATGAATGTTGTACTGGTTCTATTTTGACTAGTTTAGGGAATTAAGTGTGATTGCAGTTGAACATACTCAGTTTTGTGGTCTTAGGCTTCGGTTCCAAGGCTAAGTGTGCTTAAATTTGAGCTACGAGTCTTAACTCAAACCCATAATTGTGAAATAGCCATCATTTTAGGTTCAAATTCACTTTAATTTGTTAAGGAGATTTTGAGCTAAATTCAAATTTGATTAGGTAGGGTGAACATTTAGGAGATTTTGGGAATTTTGGGATTACAAGATTATTAAATCGTCTTGGTTTATCTGGTTCCAGAACATGAATTGAGGATTGACTTTAATGTGAGGAGTATTTCATTTGACATTCAATGCGAGGGTATACTCTGATTCAGGTGTGATGTATTCAAGACTAGTTTATGTCTTAATAAGATGCTTTGAGAATGTCTTTTGAAGTAGTGGTGGTGGGTTCGAAGGATGTAAACCTCTCTAGCCTATGGGTAGAGGAATATTATGTGTTTTGATTGATTTGGAGGAAATTGGTAGAGGAATATTATGTGTTTTGATTGATCTGGAGGAAAGTTTGTGTTTGATAATTATATACATTTGGTTCCAGCTTGAATTTTGTTCTTGAGCTCAAAGGGGGTATTAGCTTTCTCAAGTATAGGATGATTTTGTGCCTTGTGAGATGTGTTCTAAAATGTTGATCTATAGGTTCATCTGCATTTTCTTTTCCTTTATTCGGAGTCTGAGGATAACCTTGTCAAATAAGGTTTGGCTTTTGGATTTATGTCTAAAAGTTGGACACTATTGATATAATTCACTTTGTTGACCTTATTATTCCTTTGTTCTGTTTCATTTCAACTAATTTTGGAGCCGTGTGGGTGTTGTGCCACTACATTCCCTTTCACTCACTTCATGTTCTATTCCCCAAGTCGTAAATCCGAGAATGAACTTTAGAGTTTTAGTTTCAGTTTCATATTTTTGTTAGGCCACTAAATTTGTTGCTTTTGGAAATCAAAAGATGAGTTCTGAATTGTTTTTTTTTCTTATCATTCAAAGTATTTTGTCCAAATTGGGTTCCAAAGCCCATTCTTACCAAAGCCTATCACAAGTCCAAATTACTTTGGATTAAAAAGAGGCTCCAAAGGCCTGGTGATTTGAAAAAGGCTTCCTCTTAAGTGACATATTAGAAGACCCAAAATTTATGTAGTTCAAAAAAATTGTGTTCCAATGGCCAAAAGGTTTTCTTTCAAAATAACAAAATAAGACCTTAAAGGTCCAATTTATAGGGTTTTAAAGGTCCTGGTGAGCTAATAAAGCAAGATTTCTAAAAAAAAGCACCTACACCTTTGTACCCATAACAGTTTTAGAAAGGTTGTTCCAGTTTTTATCTTTTCAAAAATTACATTTTAGCCCCCTCAAATTCTAGAAATTACATTTTTTGCCCCTCAAACTCTAGAAATTACCTTTTGACCCCTAATTTCCAGAAACTACGAGTTTCAACCCCAATACTTTCAGAATTTGACTTTTGACCTCAATATTTTGGAAATTCAAATTTTCATCCCAGTACTTTTCAAAATTTGACTTTCGACCTCAATATTTTGAAAATTCATATTTTGATCCCAATACTTTTCAAAATTAAAGTTTTGACCTTAATATTTTAGAAATTCAAGTTTTAATCCCAATACTTTTCAAAACTTGAATTTTGACCTCAATACTTTTCAAATTTTGAGTTTTGACCCCAATATTTTCAAATTTTGAATTTTGACCTTAATACTTCTAAAAAGTCCAAGTTTGGCCCCCAGTACTTTCAAAAATGATATTTTGATCCCCAGACATCACAAATTGCAGTTTTTACTCCCAGATTCTAAAAGATTTTCGAAATTCGACATTAGAATTCCTAAATCCTCTCAAACATTATGTGGAGAAATATTCTCTCATTCTGTTTAAGCTTTATGTGGAAGTGGAAATTCATTTCCCATACTGTCTTCACTCCTTTAGACATTATGTGGAGAAATATTCTCCCATTTTGTTAGGCCGTATGTGAAAATTCATTTTTCCATTTTGTCTTTATTCCCTCAAACTTTATGTAGAGAATTAATCTTTATCTCTCCTAGGCAAATTCTAATTTAATTAATTAATTCGAACTACGTGGACCTTGATCCCTTAAGGGTGCGTAGGCACTTACACAGTAAGACAGGTCTAATTCTCTCACTTCTTTATTTTTTCTTTAAAAATAAAATAATAAAAGAGGTAATTCAAAAAAAATAATAAATTTAAGCACAAACAAATTTAGAGTAACCGTCATTAAAGATGGATGTTGTAGGGTGCCTAACACCTTATCCACACGTAATTAGACTCTCGAACCCATCTTCTAATTCCAAGGGCCAGTATTTGGTTTTTAAAGGATCCCAATTATCTTTCTAATTAATTGATGGCGACTTTATTTTTTATCTCTGTATGCTTTTCTTTTTGTCGCCTTAAGATCATGACGATGCCTTTTTTCCGGCCGTCACGTTGTGACAAAACTTATTTTTTAGGGGAATCTTTGATAATTATATTTATTTCTAGTATACTCTTTCACATGAATGGATTGTTTAAAAAATATATCATATTATGTTAAGTTTTAATTTAAAATTTAAATAACTTTACTATTATCTCTTACATGAGAAAAACAACCTTTGTTCTCGGCCTTTTCACGGCAATCAATACCATATACAAAAACTATATAACATAAATGCATTTAATTTCTCTTTCTTGTGAAGAGATCACCTTTTTCCAATTTTCTTTTTCTGCATTAGTTTATTTGTTGGGTATGTCCTACTTGGAAAAAATGAAAGAAGGTTGAAAAAGTTTAAATATGGGCTAAAAGTCTAACAAATTAAAGATTAAGAAGGAATATCGATCTTTTCCTCTTTTTGCAGTTTCATTTGTGTGTTTCTTGGTGCAAAAATGGGATAAAGTAAATATACGAATACACCAGTGGCATTTAGTCTAGCGATTGAGAAATTCAAGGCATCTAATCAAAATATCTTTCGGGAGATATAGGCTTTTCAACTCAGAAACAAGACATTAAGGGTCAGGGATCGTATCAAATAGAATTTGAATGCACATTCACATCTTTGATGAATCTGGCAAATTTATTTTACGAAATTAAGCCTATTCATTCCCCCTTTCCCCCCTAAATTTAGGCACTTATAAATTACATTTTAATTATTAGACGTCTCATATGGGGAAACCTTCGTAATTTATACCTCAAAGCAGTTAATTTAAAAGAAAACTTGACTTTGGTGACAGCGGGATCGCATCTTATTTCTTGTATGTCTGTTTTAAGGTGAAATATGAAATTATTGGGCCTATCACATTGTTTCCATGATGGCTTTGAAGGGACATTACGTGAATCTCTTTTTAACTCACTCTCTCGTGTACTAAAAGTTTTACCAAACATGCAATTTATTCAAGATGCCATGATGGCATTAGCATCCTCTTACTTGTGTAACATAATATATTCTTCATGAGTTTAGACATTTTCTCCAGTGTGGTAACACCAAGAGTAAGATGAGTCAAAAACCATTGAAGAAAACAAGAACGTTCCTACTAAAAAGCTCTCCATCTATAGAGAACAAATCGGTGGAATTCCCAGCCTCCCCTTAAGTTATCACTGGGGAAGAAATAATTCACTTCAGTCACCTGCAGCACCCTCTATAACTGGCAAGAGGTTCGTTTGTCAACAATGTGATTTTGAACTGCATGACTTGTGTGCCTTCGCTCCTCTAGCCCTGAGGTCCCATCCCTTGCATTCTCAACACATAATGTTGTTCAATTCCAAACTAGGTGACTATTTTTTTCTTTAGTAAATTGCTCCTAGCTATAGCTGTCTAGTTACTTTAATTAATTAATTAGTTAATAGATCATAACCTCAACCACAAATTTTCATTTACTGACGAATTAATTTATTATCCATTCCAGTCAAATCGACTACTCAGCCCATCCCCACATGCTAAAACTCTTGCCAACACTAATCGCCATGGCACCTACGATTACCATATCCAAGCCAATGGCATCAAGGGCCCAAAAAAGGCCAGCATGCTTGGCACTGCTGCTTGCCTGCATTCCTAAGCCGTCATTGAATGTATCGGAAGGAGTAGTAACATTAATATTAGTACAAGAACAAGACCTCCGTAAACTGCCTCTAGCTGATATGCTCATCAAATGTAAAGAACATATGTATGTAATTAATTTATGCAACTATCTCATGGCCAAGTAGCTCTGACTATCAAAACTTTTGCTTTTAGCTCATATATATTTAGTTATGATAATTTTTTTTCCTTTTGCCGTTAATTTGTCTTCTTCCACCTTTAACATTTTCTCCCTCCCTTATCATTTCAATCTCTCTTTGTCCTTTTTCTCTCCAATATTTCTCCATCGTACATGACCAATTTTCTCTCATATACCTCCACAGCAACTAGTTCAACTCTAAAACCACCGCCTCCTTCTTCTCACTCTCTAAATCTTTAGTATTTTTCATTGTTTTTGTTAGAAAAAATAGCCCAAATACTCAAGAAGGGAGTTGAATTAGGTATAGAAATTTTATTAAATTTTCAAGACAATAATCCTTTTCACAAATCTGGAACAACTCAGTTTGCAAATATTATGAAAGACTTAGTTCAACTGAGATATAAAACCAAGTTCAAAACTGATTAGCAAGAAATAAGGTAGAATATATAAAAGATCAGGTTAATCAGTAAGCTTTTCAAAACTTAAAAGAGCTTAAGGAAGGAGAAAGATAACACCACGATATATAGTGGTTCGGATCTATAAACTAGATCCTACATCCACTCCCCAAGCACAAAGTAAGGGTATTTCACTAAAAATGGGTAATCATCGAAGTACAAGTTTAAGCCACAAGGCTTTTTACAATCACTCACAGATTAACTTACGACCACTGAGTTTTTCTACCCAAGAACCCAGTAAAACTTCTCACAATGGGAAGACAATCACAGTTTTTACAAACATTATCCCCAAAGAAAGCAATCACAGCTTTTACAAACCCAAACCACTAGATTTTTCTACCAAGAATCTAGTAAACTTCTCACAAATAAGAACAAATGCTCACAAAGAGCTTCTCAAAATAACTCTCTAAGAAAATAGTGGATATTCCAAAGATAGCACAAGAAGAGTTGTAGGAGATGATGAATAGTATGCAAGATAAAGTGTTCTTTCTTCTTTTTTTTCAAAGCTTGTAAAGTGGTCTTCTTATAATCCTTGACAAATATAGACATTGGAGTACATCTGATTCTATTTTGAGTAGTGTACAACATTCATTTTTGAGATATATTTCTAATGTAGCCGTTGATTTTGTCTTTTAGTAAGTTTTAGGTAAACGAGGAGGATACTTCTTTGATCCAGTCTAATCATTTGAACGTATCTGGCTTTTCTACATTTGAAATATTCTGAAAATGCACTTTATGGGTCAACGTGCAATCTGCTTTTTCATATTGCTGCTTTTTCATATTGCTTTACCAACTTTCTGCACAACACAAAGTCCAACAAAAAGTGATTGTCCTTTCTCATTAATGCACAAGGCTCAAGGAAGACTTTTTGTCCTTTCTTACTTAATAAATCTTCCATAATGGTTTCATAGAAAAAGATGAAAGATACACTCCTCAAAAGAAGCAACCATTTTTCAAAATTTAAATTATCTTTTAATCAAAATAATTAAACATCACCAAAATACAAAAATTAATATTTTAAGTCCTTGGGCAACGGTTTCTCAATAGAGACACACAAGGTCAAATGCAATTCGTTCTTTGCTTTTTATTTTTATTTTTTTTCATAAATTCTGTTGAAAAATGTATTTGGGATCAATTTCATTTTCATTAGGGAGAAGTGGGAATGATGGGTTTCTTCTAGGGATTATAATTTTGATTTGGACGAGTGAAATTTACTGTAATTTTGCCCTTCTTCTGCATTTGATGCTCGAACGATCCCTTGCCCATTTCTTGGCTTCATGGAGAAAAAATTATAATGGGAAGGATGAGAGAGATCGAAATGGAATGGGAGCATTCAAAGTAAAATGATGCATTTTTATTTACTACATGAAATCCCATGAGTCAAACTGTGTAAAAGAAAGAAAATAATTGTTATGACATTTAAGATCTATGTACGATAGATTTGTTATGATATCGAATCATTGACAATTAATTACTTAATAAGAAAAGAATGTTTGGAATTTTAAAATTAGAGGAAGTACCTCGACAAACAAACAAAAATGTGTGCAAAGTTAAAGAACAACAAATATATTTGTGCCATTTATAAAAAAAAATTATGTCATCCATTATGAAATATTAAGATATTTGAAGTCTCATCACATATCAATATTCTCATTGATATATGATACTCAACAATATTTGAAACATAATTTAATCACATAAGAACCTAAAAAAAATAAATATTAATAAATTAAAGCAATTATAAATGAGCAAATAAGTATGTTCGAGGTGAGACTTAATGAACTTCACCTATGACATAATAAGTCTTTAAACTAATTCGTAATTAATTTGATTTAAAAAAAAGTACACAAACCAATTTTATCCAAAAATCTCACCTTACTAATGTTTTGAAACTTAGACCAGCAAAAATCGAACCTTTTGCCGGTCTAATAAACCCCCTAAAATTGGAGGTTCAAAAAATTGATGATCTGGTCAAAACCCAGTAAAAGCTGATTGAATCGGTCGGGTTTGCGATTCCTTGGATTTTTGGGTTTTATTCTTTTGGAGAAATCATCAATGAAAGAGAACAAGAAAAAAAAATTAGACATCAAAGAGTGAGGATATGAAAAGAAGATATCAAACATAGAAATATCAAATAGAGGGAGAGAGATCAGAGAAAGAAATTTGAAAAGAAGAAAAAGGTAAGAGGAAGAGATATGAGAAGAAGAAGAATAAGAGGAGAACTGGATAACGATGGACGTGATTCACAGACCAAACAGGTGCCTTCTGTTTCAAAGTTTCTTCTTCATTCTAAGTATAAGAGAAAGGAAATGAAAAGTTAAAATACCTTGGAAGAAAAAACCCATATGTCAAAAGGTTGCTTTGCCTTTACTCATTCCAAGTCTAAGGTGGTGTTTGGTATGTGGTATCTTTAAAGATTTCTGGGGAAGTGATTTGGGAATAAAACATTCACATGTTTGGTAGCAGTTATAAAATAAGATACTCAGTAATATTTTTTGCCCAGGAAAGTTAAAATGGGAAGGAGGGAAAGTTTTTTATTCCCTCAATTTCAGGTGGGAATAAAACTTTCCCAAAACACACGCGCAATTCCTAGTTTCCTCTTCCCCGACATTTTTCCTCTGTTGCCATTGTTGAACGGAAGCCATCGTTGCGTCTCTCACTCTGTCGCGTCTCCGTCACCCTTTCCTGCTTCTTCGTCTCCAACCAGGTATAGAGATTGTGTATTTTGTGGTTTTAGAGCTTTATTTTTCCAGATCTGGGTTATTGTCCAGTCACTCTGTTATTCTGGCTTTTGTCCTATAAACCTTTGTGGATGTCTACTTCTTTATCCGACAACCCCAGGAACCTTTGTCTCCTATTTTTAAATATCTGTTGAGGATTTGCCTCTTCTTCTACCTTTTTTATGATTCTTTTATTGAGTAACATATTATTGGAATGTTTGTGACTAAAGGCTTTCTGAATTTTATGCATTAGTCATTTGTGCACAACTCACATATTCGGTTGGTGAGCTTTATTCCTATAATGACTATAGTTAATTTTGCTGTTTAATCTAAAGTCAGAGAAGCGTTATGAGAATTTCTTGCTTTCATTTGAAACAAAGGAACAATATATGACAACGAAGTAAATGCGGTTATTGCATAAACACTCATGTAGGATCCCGATTTTTGGTAACTCCAACATTAGAAGTCTTGGGCATACTTATGAAATATTTAGATAATGTTACTTAATTTTCCCTTCTCTGTTGAACATAAATTTCCTGCTATCCCAGTTTACACTCCCACATGGGAAAGGTGATGCATCAACTTTTATTGAGTTAGCACTATATTTCCTCTTGAAATGCTTTTCAGTAGGACTAAAAGATTCATCGAACAATGTATAGCGTGGAGACAGGGTGAAATAGAATCATCCTTCACCTTATATGTCAACCTGTAATATAATTTCCAACCAGACATGTCTTGGTCTAAATTTGTTTGTTTCCTGATTTTAAAATTTGAACTATAGTATGTATAAATGGATTCAATATCAGATGCTTGACTAAAAGTCCAAATGAGAGGCCTACTTAGGCTTGGGTTGAGAAGCATGATTTATTTTCATTTATCCATACAAAGTATGGATGCTGCCAAAAACTTGGAGTTTGTGAAAGATGGCTCTAAAAGAGCCTAGTCCGCACTACTTTTGTGACATATAATTGGCAAAATATAACTACTCCACATTACCAGTTATAACTAATAAAAAAAACTATGTGATATGCACATAGTATTTTATCATCTAGGTTGAACCTTATGTTGCAGCAGTTGAGATGTGATCATCAAACTGATGAAACCACACTTCCAAATTAGCCATATCCATCCAAAAACTGATAAACACAACACACAACAAGACAATGACAAAACAAAGCAAGCTAAGCAAAAACAACAACATTGTTCATATTGTTTAAAACATTGGTTTGTGAGAGAATAAAAAACTGGGAAGCCTTGAACTTGGAACTAATTATGCTTTTCCCTAATTAGTAGGTGTAACTATCAAAGATTCCCCTTCTTAATGCACCGTAGTTAAAAATGCATGAACCTTCTTCAAGTTCTGATTTAATTTTGTGGTTTATGATGGAAAAGAATAAGTTCTACTGCAAGGGGAAAGAGGAAGAGGAATGGAAGGACCGATGTCTCCACCACAAATCAAATTGCACATACCATTGAAGGGCTTAGAAAGGTTTATGAGGACAAACTTGGTGAACTTGTACTCTATTTCAAGAATGAGTCAGATGCAACACATAGGAATATTCAAGTGTTTGCTGAATTAGCTAAGATTGAGGGGCTGACAGCTACATATAGAATGAGGGCAGGAGTTATCATTATGGAGAAGTAATGTTTAGTGGATTGTTTATTTGTTATAGAACCTGATATGAAATATGATTTTGTGCAACACATTTTTGCATCACAGAACTTGTAGTAATTTTAATTTGGTTATGAACTTGTGTCATTTTGATTTGGTTATGAACTTTTATAATTTTGATTTAGTGGAGTTCTACTAGATTGAAGTCACTCGGTACCATGTGATTGATTTAGCATTGTTAAACTTCTTTTTCTTATATTGTATTATTAACATGTTCAACCAAACATAGGAATTAAATTTTTCTAAGAATGCATCATAATATTCCCAGGAAAGTGAAGTGCATACCAAACACATTTTATAAACTTTCCTGGATTCACATTCTCATAAATAGGATTCCCAGGAACCTCAACTTTTTCAGGCATCAAACTTTTCTGTTACTAAACGCCACCTAAGAGATAAGGAATGGAAAGTTATACCTTTGTCTTATTAGCTAGATGCATATAAGGTGCATGCATCTTTTTCTTTTTATATATTATATTTATTTTTTTATTTGTATTCTTTATATTTTATAGTTATTATTATTTTATAGTTTTTTATCATTGTTATTTTTATTATGTTTAGTGTTTGAACTAATTTATAACTTAAAAATTAAATGATTTAAAACATAATTTTATTTTTTATAATTAGAAATATTATATTGATTATTAAATATTATCATGAAAATTATAGACTTATTTTAATTATGGTGAAATTATTTAACTATTAAATATTATGTCATGAAAATTATAAACTTATTTAATTATTTAGTTATTTTAATTATAGTAAAATTATTTAATAATGTTTTAAGTATATTAGTGTTTATTAATAAATTATTTTTATTTCAATTTATTTATTTATTTACTTAATAATTATTATATATATATATTATATTATTTAATTTACATAAGTTGAACTTTAGTGTAATCTCAATTGAATTATTGATCCGTAACTTCTTATTTTTACTAATTCAATAATTATTTCAATTTTCTCCATACACTCGTGTGGGTCCTATAGACGTAGAAATTGACATGGCACACCTTTAGCCCTAACTTGTATACCTAACCCCTAAATTTAAATTTTTTAATAATATATTAAATAATAATAACTAATTTATTTTATGTTATCCAAAATGCTAATATATTGTTATGATTTAAATTATTATGAAAAGCTAAAAAATAAATTATATAATACTTTTTAATTGTTAATATTATTTATATTAACATTACTTGTTCTATACTAATTAAATAGAATAAGGCATAAAGTCTAGATATCTCTTAATATCAATATTTAATTTAGTTAATAAATTTTGAAAAAAATAAGTTTTTTAGAAATATTAATTTAATTTCTTATTTTTATTTTAAAATTTTTTAATCTTTAGAAATATAGAATAATAAATATTAATATACATTTTTAATTAACTATAAAATTGTATCTTAAAAGTTAATTGTAAGAATAATCATACCTAAACATTTTTTTATTAACTATTTGTTAAATATTATATTTTTATTTTTTTAGTTGTATTTTTATTCTTTATTATTTATAAAAATAATTATTTTATTATAAAAATATTATTTTATTAATTATTCATTCATAAAAAGATTTATTTAATTATAAAATTATATTTATATAAAGCAATTATTCAATGAAAAAAATAAAAATAGTATAATCCTTTCATCATCGTAATACAATGTTTATAGAATACTAAAAACAAAGTAATACATCGTAACTCAATAGTAAAAAAACATCATATTTACTATTGAGTTATTTTTAATTTTAAAATTAGAAGTAAAGAAGTTTTAAAAACTTAAAACATCACCTGTTTGAAATGTATTTATAAAATAATTTTTTGTTTTATGAAAACAAAAAAATCTGTTTAAAAAGGTGTTTTGATAAATTATTTTAAAAAATAATGACTAAAAAATAAAAATAGAAAATAATTTTTTTTTATTTTGACTTATTTTTATCATATATTTTTTTAAAAATATGAAAAATAACTGATAAAAAATATTTTTACCTAAATAAATTTTTTATTTTTTTATTCTATAAAATATTTGTTATAGTTGTTCTTAAAAATTATTTTAAAAAACAAAAAAATAAAAACTATTCCAAACAAACATCAAATGTCCTGTGCACGATTTTGGTCGTTTCAAAAGTAATTCTTTTTATAAATGAAATAGTTATTTTATGACCATTTAGTTCAGTTTATAAAAAAATATTAAAAAATAATAATTTTGTTTATTTTTTAATGTTAAAATGTATATTTTTTAACAAATAAATTGAATAGAATTGAGAAAAAATTGTATTTTTATATTTTTCATCTAAGTAAAATATTGCCTTTTTCATAGAGCTGACAATTGGGTCGGTTCAATCGGACCAATGATAAAATCAGGTCGACTCGGTTTTATATCAGACTGGTATATTACTAGCCTAGTCCAGTCTATCGGGTCAGTCCAACTATAACTATAATTATCACTAATTTTTATTTAAATATAAATATAATTTATTTTTGTATTAAAAATACTAAAAAATAAATAATATATATATATATATATTACACATATAATTGATCTTTATTAATATAATTTTGAATGAAGATATATTATAATTTAAATACTTGTCTTTTGTAAGCCATTAAGCCTTTTATGGGTTTGCTTTCTATATTTATAAATAATTAATGTTTATTAATATATAAAAAAATAAAAATATTTATATTGAAAATAAAAAGAAATTAAAAAATTTGACTTAATTAGTTGTCTTGTTCTCTAATTATTATATAAAGCTTGCAACTTATATTAAATAACTCCTCTAGTAAAATTTTCTTGTGTTTTTTCTCAAGCAATTAGGTAGGCTTTTATTATATCTTTATCAATTTGTATAAATATTTTGATCAAGTTACTTTAGTATTGTCAATTTCTTTGGTGCTTCCTTTTTCTTTCTTAATATGGGATGACATTTAATTAATATATATCATAAATTAAATATCTAATTATACATGTATTAAAATTTTCAGGCCAAATTAAATCAGCTCAATCAAGTCACCTGTCATCATGCCGGATCGATCCAAAGAAAACCTAATTTATTTTGAACTAATATTTTAGTAACCCAACTATAATATTTTTTGGATTGATCAATTTTGTCATATATTTTTTAATAAAATTAATTAATGTACATCTAAATACCAAATAGTCTTCATTTTAAAAAAAATCATTTTATTTGAATTACCTGCTACTCTGTATTAGGGTTCATAGCACAGTGAAGCTGGAAAAAGGCGGTGCGGAATCGAGCATACAGTGATATTTGCTCTGAACACTTGTCAATATCTTTTCTCACTCTTCCCGGTGGATAATAGCACAGCTTCACGGTGGGTGTCTCCTTTTTAATTTCTTTGTTGATAGTTCGATTTCGTAACTTAGGTTTCTGTTTCTTTTTCTTCTACTAATTGTTACACATGTAAATCTATATCGCACTGCTTGTACTCAACGCTAGGTTTTTGAAATAGGTTTTCTGAGGTTCTACTCGATATCTCCATATGGCGCATCTGGGTGGTGGTGCCGAGGCACACGCCCGATTCAAGCAATACGAGTATCGAGCCAACTCGAGTCTTGTGCTGACCACCGACACTCGACCTCGTGACACTCATGAGCCCACCGGTGAGCCTGAATCGTTGTGGGGTAAGATTGACCCTAAAAGCTTCGGTGACAGAGCTTATAGGGGCAGGCCGCCGGAACTAGACGAGAAGCTGGAGAAAGCAAAGAGGAAGAAGAAAGAACGTGACCCTCTTGCAGAACCCCCGCCCAGCCGGCAGAGCAAGAGACGCCGGCTTCAAGAAGAAAGTGTTCTAACTTCCACTGAGGAAGGTGTTTATCAACCAAAGACAAAGGAAACCAGAGCTGCCTATGAGGCTATGCTTAGTGTCATTCAACAACAGCTGGGTGGACAGCCACTGAATATAGTTAGCGGCGCAGCTGATGAAATTTTGGCCGTACTTAAGAATGAGGCTATTAAAAACCCCGACAAGAAAAAGGAGATTGAGAAGCTTCTAAACCCTATTCCCAACCATACATTTGATCAGCTTGTATCCATCGGGAGGCTTATCACCGATTACCAAGAGGGAGATGATGCCCCCGGGTCTGCTATGGCTAATGGTGATGATTCCCTAGATGACGATGTTGGTGTTGCAGTTGAATTTGAAGAGAATGAGGAAGAGGAAGAGGAGAGTGATCTTGATATGGTGCAGGAGGAAGAAGAGGACGAAGATGATGTTGTGGAACCAAATGGCACCGGGGCTATGCAAATGGGTGGTGGTATAGATGATGATGATATGCAGGAAGCAAATGAGGGGATGAGCCTCAATGTTCAAGATATTGATGCTTATTGGCTTCAGAGGAAAATCTCTCAAGCTTTTGACCAGCAGATTGATCCCCAACAGTGCCAGAAACTTGCAGAAGAGGTGCTTAAGATACTGGCTGAAGGTGATGACAGGGAAGTTGAAACCAAGCTGTTAGTCCATCTCCAGTTTGATAAATTCAGCCTTGTCAAGTTCCTATTGCGGAACCGGCTGAAGATTGTGTGGTGTACCCGTTTGGCAAGGGCAGAAGACCAGGATGAGAGGAAGAAAATTGAAGAGGAAATGATGGGATTAGGTCCGGATTTGGCTTCAATTTTAGAACAGTTGCATGCTACAAGGGCGACTGCAAAGGAGAGGCAAAAGAACTTGGAGAAAAGTATAAGAGAAGAGGCCCGCCGATTGAAGGATGAGAGCAGTGGAGATGGGGACATGGGGAGGAGAGGGCTTGCCGATAGAGATGCAGAGAGTGGTTGGTTGAAAGGTCAGCGCCAGCTGCTTGATCTTGATACCCTTTCTTTTGAACAAGGTGGTTTCTTTATGGCCAAAAAGAAGTGCGACCTTCCAGATGGGTCTTATAGGCATCTTAGCAAGGGATATGAAGAAATTCATGTACCAGCATTGAAGGCTAAACCGTTTGATCCCAATGAAAAATATATAAAAATATCTGCCATGCCTGATTGGGCACAACCAGCATTTAAAGGAATGACCCAGCTGAACAGGGTACAGAGCAAGGTTTATGAAACTGCCCTCTTTAATCCGGACAATATTCTCCTCTGTGCTCCAACTGGGGCTGGAAAAACTAATGTTGCAGTACTCACCATACTTCAGCAGATTGCACTACACAGAAATTCTGATGGTTCGTTCAACCATAGTGATTATAAAATTGTTTATGTTGCGCCTATGAAGGCACTTGTTGCGGAGGTTGTTGGAAATTTGTCTAATCGTTTGCAGGATTATGATGTCAAAGTTAGGGAGCTCAGTGGAGACCAGACATTGACCCGCCAACAGATAGAAGAAACTCAAATTATTGTCACAACTCCTGAGAAGTGGGATATAATCACTCGAAAATCAGGAGATCGTACTTATACACAACTTGTAAAACTTCTTATCATTGATGAGATTCATCTTCTTCATGATAATCGAGGACCTGTCCTTGAAAGTATTGTTGCTAGAACTGTAAGGCAAATTGAAACAACAAAGGAGCATATTCGATTGGTGGGCTTGTCTGCCACTCTTCCTAATTATGAAGATGTGGCATTGTTTTTACGTGTTGATCTCAAAAGGGGGTTATTTCATTTTGATAATAGTTATAGACCTGTTCCTCTTTCTCAACAGTACATTGGAATAACAGTAAAGAAGCCGCTTCAGAGATTCCAATTGATGAATGATGTCTGTTATGAGAAAGTGATGGCTGTAGCTGGAAAGCATCAAGTTCTCATCTTTGTCCATTCAAGGAAAGAAACTGCTAAAACAGCTCGTGCTATCCGAGATACTGCACTTGCTAATGATACACTTGGTAGGTTCCTTAAAGAAGATAGTGCCAGCCGCGAGATTCTCCATACTCATACTGATCTTGTGAAGAGCAACGATCTTAAAGATCTTCTCCCATATGGTTTTGCAATTCATCATGCTGGTATGACTAGGACAGACCGCCAGCTTGTTGAGGATCTCTTTGCTGATGGACACGTACAAGTTTTGGTTTCCACTGCAACTCTTGCCTGGGGTGTGAATCTCCCTGCTCATACTGTGATTATTAAAGGAACACAGATTTACAATCCAGAAAAGGGGGCCTGGACTGAACTCAGTCCTCTTGATGTGATGCAGATGCTGGGTCGTGCTGGAAGGCCCCAGTTTGACTCATACGGGGAGGGAATAATTATTACTGGCCATAGTGAATTGCAATATTATCTCTCTCTTATGAACCAGCAACTCCCTATTGAAAGCCAGTTTGTGTCCAAGTTGGCTGATCAGTTGAATGCAGAAATTGTTCTTGGAACTGTTCAAAATGCTAGAGAAGCTTGTAACTGGATTGGATACACTTACTTGTATGTCCGTATGTTACGAAATCCTTCACTTTATGGTTTAGCACCTGATATCCTCGCAAGAGATATAACATTGGAGGAAAGGAGGGCTGATTTGGTAAGTACCGCAATAATCTTAACATATCATCCTATTATTACTTAGATCAAACAAATTTGTTTGTTATTATTTGGTTTATATGTTAGGGGTCTCTCCTTGTAGTATGTATGCATGTTCTTGTTGTCTTCATATAGTTCCCAATCTCAGTTTACTCGTAACTTCTTTGTTTAGTGCAATGCCAAGATCTGTGATAGAGTGAAATATGTGAAGGTGCTTAAAATTGTGAGCAACTAATTTTCTGTTAATTCTAATTGTATATTAGAGAAAGGTTCTTAACCCAATTTTGGGGTGTGGATGGTTGGGGACAGACGTTGTGGTCTTTTGAGTTTGAATAAATTATCTATATTTTTTCTCGTTGTCTTTGATACTCTCCAGTCAAGTATATTTGTTTTTCACCTTTGAATATTTTTTGGATGGTTTTTAATGAATATTTCAGAGTACTAGCGTCCCATTTTTAAACCACAATAATTGATTTCCCTGTGACATTTAGCTTGATACCTACTCACAAGTTAGTAATCTCTGTAGACCATGGTTGTCCAATCGTGAATCATAAGATTCATGATGCAACATCTATGCTTTATGATATCATATGAACTACTTACATGCTTGCTAAATGACTTCATATAATCGTCTTATTTAAAAGGTGATATGTAGTTTTAAAGGCTTAGGGTTTCAAGAGTGGGATGCCACTTCAAACTTAATTAAATAGGATTCAAAATGAGGTAGATCACCCTATACTACACTTAGACTAAGTGTTTTGGCTGTTCTGGACAATTAATTAATAAAAATGAAAAAAGTGAGGAAAAACACATTTTCCATTTGCTCTACACAACCTGGGTCAACCCTGACTTGGATATTTTCCAGGCAACAGAATTGCACGGTTTGTTCGGAATCGTATAATTCCAGTGATTCTGGCAATCTCCAATTTCTATAGGCATTTTGAATTGCTAACCTTGCGAAACAAATCAAATTGTACAATTTGAATAACAAATTGTGCTATTTCAATAACCAGGCTGTAGACATATATGTGTGTGCGCGCGAGTGTGCGCGTGGGACACATGCTAATAATACTTCCATTTTTTTCTTTTTCTTTTTCTTTTTCATTTCTATGGTGGTGTATACTGATCTATCATGTTGATTTCTATTTTGCAGATTCATTCAGCCGCAACAATCTTAGATAAAAATAATTTGGTCAAGTATGATAGAAAGAGTGGATATTTCCAGGTCACGGACTTGGGTCGCATTGCAAGCTACTATTACATAACACATGGAACAATATCCACATATAATGAGCATTTGAAGCCTACAATGGGAGATATAGAGCTTTGTCGATTGTTCTCACTGAGTGAAGAATTTAAGTATGTAACTGTAAGGCAGGATGAGAAGATGGAACTGGCAAAACTTTTGGACCGTGTTCCTATTCCCATCAAGGAAAGTCTGGAAGAGCCGAGTGCCAAGATTAATGTTTTGCTGCAAGCATACATTTCACAGTTAAAGCTTGAAGGGCTTTCACTGACATCTGATATGGTTTTTATAACCCAGGTTAAACTTTGTACTTTTTCTTTGCTAAGTTGAATTTGGATTGAGGGCAACTGCAACTTCTTTTTGTCTCTGAAATAACTTCATTTCCTTATTTTTTACTGGCTGTCATGTATGTCTTTTTGTTCATTCTTTGTTTTGTTTTCTTTCTTTTAGAGTGCTGGTCGTCTTATGCGAGCTCTTTTTGAGATTGTCTTGAAACGTGGCTGGGCACAGTTAGCTGAGAAGGCTTTGAACTTATGCAAGATGGTAAACAAGAGGATGTGGAGTGTTCAAACTCCTCTTCGTCAGTTCAACGGAATCCCAAATGATATATTAACAAAGCTGGAGAAGAAGGATTTGGCCTGGGAAAGGTATTATGATCTGTCATCACAGGAGATAGGTGAACTCATTCGAGCACCAAAGATGGGAAGGACTCTTCATAAATTTATCCATCAATTTCCAAAACTAAATCTTGCAGCACATGTTCAACCAATTACTCGCACAGTTTTGAGGGTCGAGCTCATGATAACTCCAGATTTTATGTGGGAGGACAGGATTCACGGATATGTTGAGCCATTCTGGGTGATTGTGGAGGATAATGATGGTGAATATATTCTTCATCATGAGTATTTTATGCTGAAGAAGCAGTATATTGATGAGGACCACACTCTGAATTTCACAGTGCCAATTTATGAACCACTTCCTCCTCAGTACTTTATTCGTGTTGTTTCAGATAGATGGCTTGGTTCGCAAACTGTTTTACCTGTTTCTTTCAGGCACCTCATTTTACCTGAAAAATATCCTCCGCCAACTGAGTTATTGGATCTGCAACCACTGCCGGTGTCGGCCTTAAGAAATTCATCATATGAAGCTCTCTATCAGGATTTCAAGCATTTTAATCCTGTCCAGACACAAGTCTTCACAGTTCTGTATAATTCTGATGACAATGTGTTAGTTGCTGCTCCGACTGGGAGTGGGAAGACTATATGTGCAGAATTTGCTATTTTGAGGAATCATCAAAAAGGGCCTGATAGTGTCATGCGTGTTGTTTATATTGCACCCATTGAAGCTCTTGCCAAAGAGCGTTTTCGTGATTGGGAGAGGAAATTTGGAGGTGGTCTTAAATTGCGGGTGGTTGAATTGACTGGAGAAACAGCAACTGACTTGAAACTGCTTGAAAAAGGTCAGATTATTATCAGTACTCCAGAGAAATGGGATGCTTTATCCCGCCGCTGGAAACAGAGGAAACATGTCCAGCAGGTTAGCGTCTTCATAATTGATGAGCTCCATTTAATTGGGGGTCATGCGGGTCCTGTATTGGAGGTGATTGTTTCCAGGATGAGATATATTGCCAGTCAGGTTGAGAACAATATTCGTATTGTTGCTTTGTCTACCTCTCTTGCAAATGCGAAGGATCTGGGAGAATGGATTGGAGCTACTTCTCATGGTCTTTTCAATTTCCCCCCTGGTGTTCGTCCCGTGCCTTTGGAAATACACATTCAGGGGATAGATATTGCTAATTTTGAGGCAAGGATGCAGGCAATGGCTAAACCGACTTACACTGCAATTGTCCAACATGCTAAGAACGGGAAACCTGCTCTTGTATTTGTACCTACAAGGAAGCATGTGAGGCTTACAGCTGTGGATCTGATGACATACTCTAATGCAGATGGTGGAGAGAAGCCTTTCTTATTGCGGTCCCCAGGAGAGCTTGAACCTTTTCTTGACAAGATTAATGATGAAATGTTGAAAGTCACTTTACGTCAAGGAGTGGGATACTTGCATGAGGGCTTAAGCAGTTTTGATCATGAAGTTGTAATGCAGCTATTTGAAGCTGGGTGGATTCAGGTGTGCGTTTTGAGCAGTTCAATGTGTTGGGGAGTGACATTGTCAGCCCATTTGGTAGTCGTAATGGGAACACAATACTATGATGGACGGGAAAATGCACAGACAGATTACCCTGTAACTGATCTTCTGCAGATGATGGGTCATGCCAGCCGACCTCTGATAGACAATTCTGGAAAATGTGTCATCCTGTGTCATGCACCTCGCAAGGAGTACTACAAGAAGTTCTTGTATGAAGCATTCCCTGTTGAAAGCCATCTTCATCACTTCTTACACGATAACTTGAATGCTGAAGTTGTTGCTGGAATTATTGAGAACAAGCAGGATGCTGTTGATTATCTTACATGGACGTTTATGTACAGGAGGCTTACGCAAAACCCCAACTATTACAATTTACAGGGAGTTAGTCACAGGCATCTTTCTGATCACCTCTCAGAACTTGTGGAACATACATTGAGTGATTTAGAAGCGAGCAAGTGTGTCACCATCGAGGATGACATGGACCTTTCTCCTCTCAATCTTGGTATGATAGCATCATATTATTACATCAGTTACACAACAATTGAACGGTTTTCTTCTTCTTTGACTTCTAAAACAAAAATGAAAGGTCTACTGGAGGTTTTGTCTTCCGCCTCAGAATATGCTCAGATTCCAATACGACCTGGGGAGGAAGAGGTGGTCCGTAGGTTAATTAATCACCAGAGGTTTTCTTTTGAAAATCCTAAAGTTACAGATCCACATGTTAAAGCTAATGCTTTGCTTCAGGCCCACTTCTCTAGGCAACCTGTAGGTGGGAACCTGGCATTGGATCAGCGAGAAGTGCTTCTTTCTGCAAATAGACTGCTCCAGGCAATGGTAGATGTAATATCAAGCAATGGTTGGCTGAGCCTGGCTCTTCTTGCTATGGAAGTTAGTCAAATGGTGACACAAGGAATGTGGGAACGTGACTCCATGCTTTTACAGCTTCCTCACTTCACAAAGGAGCTGGCTAAGAAATGCCAGGAGAACTCCGGGAAGAGTATAGAAACTGTGTTTGATTTAGTAGAGATGGAGGATGATGAGAGGCGTGAACTATTGAAGATGTCAGATTCACAGCTGTTGGATATTGCACGATTTTGCAATCGTTTTCCTAACATTGATTTATCATATGAGGTGCTGGAGAGTGACTTTGTGCGGGCTGGGGAGGATATCACGGTACTAGTCGCCCTTGAGCGGGATCTCGAGGGTAAAACAGAGGTAGGACCTGTTGATTCTCCCAGGTATCCTAAAGCCAAGGAGGAAGGATGGTGGCTTGTTGTTGGTGATACCAAAAACAATTTGTTGCTTGCAATTAAACGGGTTTCCTTGCAACGGAAGTTAAAAGCAAAATTGGAGTTTGCTGCTCCCGCAGAAGCTGGAAAGAGATCCTATACCCTCTATTTCATGTGTGATTCGTACCTGGGTTGTGATCAGGAATATAGCTTCACTGTTGATGTAAAGGAAGCTGCGGGTGCTGATGAAGCTAGCGGCAGAGAATGAAAGGGCGGTTTTCTGGTTTAGTAATTAGTTCTCCATCGTATTTTGCTTGATGAATCTTGTTCTCGCGTTTATCTGATGTAACATACTAGGCAGCAAGATGTACCAGGCGTTTGGCTATGCTGAATTCATTTTTTTATTAAAAGACAGTAACTACTCTTGTTTAATTATCTGAGGTAATGAATGATTGTAGCGACCGCTTAAGTTGCTGTGCATGTGATTATGCACGATAGACGATGGCAAGAATGGAGCTTCCGCGTAGCATACCAACCTATCTTGACATCGCTGATATAGACGTTATTTTTTGGACAGATGTTGATATATGATTGGCCTAAATTAAAATAAATATTAAAAACAGAATTATATTTTATTGAATAAAAGGATATTTATATTAAAAAATTTTAATGGGAGAATAAATAATTATTGGGCCATTTTTATATTGCTCCTTGTCTAAAAAGAACTATCAAGTGATTGAGTTTTAAATAAATTTGAAATAGAAGGATACTACCAAAGATTGTTGTAATTCGGGGGGTTTTTTTTTTAAATAATTTTGAATTAAAGTTATAAATTAAAAAATTTAATGTTCATCAAATGTGTAATAATAAATCATGTATTGGGCACAAATTGTATCGTCTCGGTTAATTATTTATCATAAATAAGATGGAATGATTTCCGAATTTGATTGTTTATGGTGCACTTATCAAAGTTTAGGATGGTTCTATGATCTTTTTCTTGTATTTATATAGTATTTAGGTATAAAAAAGCCACCCACCAAGTAGAGTTGTGAATCAAAAAATTGGGATCCCAATAAATCGCGAACGGGGGAGGCCGCACCATTTCTCTCTGAACTCTGTTAGTTTTGATCCCCAAATGCATCTGAATTTCGCTGCAATTTTAGGTACTTGTTTCCAGATTTTCCTCCTATATGGAAATAAATCCCATTGCAAAATTATACGAAATTATTAATTGCAGCGAGATAGTGTTGGGCTTTTGATTTTTTTTTATTATTAATTACTTTTAAACTGTAAATTTTGAAAATCCATAATTCAACCAGAAAAATAATGAGAAACCTGTCAAATTTCCTAACAAGGCAATGCCATATTGCCATCATTCAATTTCCTTGAATATGGTAAAAGGGAAAAATTAATTCATCCTAAACACATTCTAAAAAGGGATAAAGGGAATAAAGTAAATGCTTGAGAGAAGCAAGAAAAGTGGTGGTGCTATGATTCCTGGATACAAATATGCATAGTTAAACTTGGTTTTCCTAAAGACACGTCTTGTCCAACTCATCAAAGTAAGGGTGTTCCATAGCTTTCTTTGCAGAAATCCGCTTTGAAGGCTCATATTGCAACATTTGCTGCAAACAAAAAGAAATAATTAAACGGAAGCCTTGATTCATTCTCCAAGAAATAATATCAAAACCAACTAGAGAGGGAGTTAAGGGCCTTACAGATAGCAGCAGATCCAGTCCAAGCTCATCCAAATTAGGAACAGCCGCTAAAACACTTTGAGGGCTCCACTGGGGTACTCATGCCAATTCATTAGTTTAGTAAAGCCTGGCCACATCTCTTCATTAGGAGTACCCAATAGCCAGCGCACCCAATAGCCTGCGCACGAGGAAGGGAAAATTAAATACAGCCGGTTTGGTTGGGCTTTTGAGTAAAGAAAAGTTACTTTTTCTTTTTCTAAAAAAAAAGAAGGTTTAGGTGTTTGGTTTAGATTTGTTTGGAGAAGTAAAAAAAAAAAAAAAATTTATCATTTTTTTTCAAAAATCTTAATTTTTGAAAAAAAAACAAACCCCAATGAAAAAGAGAAAAAACATGTTAAATAAATATAATTCTAAAATATTTTACAAATTTTTCAAAATGTACTTTTATGTCATTTTTAATAATTTTATCAGTACAAAAGTGTTTTTATATTTTTTCATCTAAAAACAATACATTTATTTTTTCCAATGAAATAATTTCTATATAATTACATCCAAATAACAAATCCTTACTTTTTTTTTTAAATTTAACAATTCTATTTAAGACAACTGTTAAAAAATACAAATATCTATACGAGCATTTAGTCACGTTAGTCACTTACAATTTAAGAGTATACAGAATGTACATAATGCAGTTGGGCTTCCAACTGCATGGGATGCAGTTGGAAGAATCGGGCTGTCCAATCTGTATTGGACGACCACGATTCTTTCAGAAAATAAATTTTTAAAAAGATTTCTCGTAAAATGTGTTAAACGAAAAAAAAAACAGATTGAATCATGGCCGTCCAACGCTCATTAGACGGTTACAATTTGACTGGATCCTGTACGGTTGAAGGCCAACCATACGAGATCCGAATCCAACAAGGACATTCTGTCAAACATGTCCCCTGAATATATGAAGAAGTTGTTGCAGCTCGGAATCACCAGTAAAGAGTGCTTGCTTAGTAACAAGTTCAGCTACGATTAAAGTGGAAAAAATTAAAATTAAAATTCAAACTCCTTCTAGATAAACAAATAGCACTTGGTTGAACATCTTCAAGGATCCAGGAAGCATACCAAATATACAGCCAACAGACCACATATCCACCGCCATTGAGTAATGGGTGGCTCCCAAAAGGACTTCAGGAGCTCTATACCACAGGGTTAGTATCTGAAATAGATCACACGCAAGTTTATTGGCTTTTGAGTAATGATGATGCTATAGGAGTAGAGAAAAGAAAAAGAGAGAACCCAGACACCACCTCATGAGTGTATTTCTTAATTGGCACAATGAATGTGCGAGCTAATCCAAGATCGGCTATTTTAAGCATCATCATTTTTGTGTCCATCAAGAGGTTATGAGGCTTCAAATCCCTTCATAAACATAAAAAAAGAGAAGCAATCTTCAGCACTTAAATTTCTAATCCGTGTACGCGGGAGAGAAATTATAGCGAGGAGAGAGGGGAAAAAAAGAAAAGAAAAGAAAAGGAAGGTAACCGTAACCTGTGCAAGATTCTATGACAGTGGCAGAAAGCAACGCCCTTGCAAAGTTGGTACATCAAGCTGCACTGGAATGTATCCAAAACTCATCAACACCTTAAAAACTAGAACTCCATAAAAAGGAAAATATATATCGTATATACTTTGATTGTTTTGGCGGGGATGTTTTCTTCAGTTTGACGGAAACTCCGAATGAATTTCTTGAGATCGGTATCCATGAACTCGAACACCAAGTAGAGTACTGTCTTTCCTTCCTTGTTCTGACCTTGTTTTACATCCATCAACCTACCGGAATAATGTTTTACACAAGATATGAGACATTGAGCATGCAAATGCGCGCAATGATTGGTAGTGATAGTAAATAAAGAAAAATAAGGAATTCTACAGTGATAAAACTCTAAGAAGATTCAAGAATCTAAAAGCAGGAAAATCTTAGAAAATGATCACAAGGAAGTTTCAAAGAAAAAGGCAGCATATCAAGTTAACCAAAGAAGAAAACTGGAATCGGATCATAATAAATTGAATACTCAAATGCCACAAAATAGCCATAAAATTTTCAAAAGATGAAGATTGCAAATTAGGGTTTTGGGCTGTTCAAGAAATCAACTCGTGGGAGCACAAAGCAATCATGAGCAAACAATTCCTAAAATCGACCAGAAATATAACTAAAAGGTTAATTCAATTTTCAAGAAAACATCTGTGCCAGAACCCTAAAACAAAAACCCCTCTCCCCCAAATGAATTTAAGAAAGGGAATCTAACGACATGGGGATCCCGAGAGAGCATGCGCAAAATGGAGTGGTGGGAGGAACGCCTCCTTCGTCCTCGTGGAGGCGAGTCTTCTTAAGGGCAACGATTAATGCAGTGCGCGCATGGATATTTTATGGGATGCATGGAGTTTATTTCTGGTTGTCCATCTCTCAGCCATGTGTTGGTTGCTGCTATGTTATGCTTATTCTCAGTTTTATGCTTTAATATGTTATGTCTTTTGTTTTGTCGTTTATGCTTAGCTGGCCCTGTGGTGTAGTTGCTTTATATGCTTGGGTTGTTTCTGTGCAGAGGGTTGATGAATTTCAGACAAGTTACACTTATCTTTGACAGAGAGAATCTATATCTTAGTGCTCGAAGACTTCAGCGTGAGGCTGTGTTCTAAGAGTTCTTCTGATGTGATTTCAGAATCCCCTATATATATATATATATATATATCACCGCATTTCCGTTCCAGGTCCTGATTATTATCTCTTGTGTGATTGATTTACACTATTTTGGTATCAGAGCAGAAACTAGTATGCTCGTTACTCGGAGTTCAAGCTCCCAAACAGGGATGAATATTCTCGAATCTGAACAACCCATCATTCAAGACCAAATCTCTCAAATGGCAGCTCTTCTGAAGCAAATGAATCAACGATTATACGCGATGGAGCACACCAGGAATAGGGAGGAACCCAAATCTAGAATGAGAAGTGAAGAGGAAGAATGTGGGGAGAGGATGCTGAGAGATATTGAAACCCAAAATCAGAGATGGCAGAGGAGAGCCAATGAGCAAGGGCATCCTTATTTTCATCGGGGAGGCAGTGGGGTGACCGGTATCACCTAGATGAAGCAACCAAGAGGGTAAAAGTTGAAGTTCCAGAGTTCTATGAAAAACTCGATCCTGAAGTGTTTATAGACTGGCTCACTGCTGTTGAGGACTACTTTGACTGGTTCCATATCACAGAAGATAGGAGGGTCAGGTATGCAAGAATGAAATTGAAAGGAAGTGCTAGGGTGTGGTGGAATAGCTTGGAAGAACAACTGCGTTGTGTTCGTCGACCCATTATCATTGATTGGGAAGAAATGAAAGAGAAGTATTTAACTTTAGATTATGAGAATATGATATTTGAAGAACTCATCCACCTGAAACAAGGCATTTCTACTGTTGAACAATACACTGAGAAGTGGCATGATTTAACTCTATGAAGTGGGGTAACTGAAACCGAACAACAAGCTCTCACCAGATATCGCACAGGCCTGAAATCAGAGATTGGGAAGGAAGTGCTAAATGCTAGACTTATGAATGTTGATGAAGCTTTCCAGTTCGCTATCCGGGTGCAGAAGCAACACAATACAAGCAAGGATAAAGGCGTGTTAGCAGAGGGGAAGCAGTATAAACCTACCCAATATACCCATAAACTGGAACAAAATAAGGCCAGCTGGGGCGATCAGAGAAGGAAGTCGCCAGTCTTAGGAGAGGGACCATAATGTTACAAATGAAAAGAATTTGGGCACTATGCAGTTGTTTGTTTAACCAAGGATAAAAGACTGGCATATATTTGTGAGAAGGATATGGTGATCTTAGAAAACACAGAGGAACCAGATGCTACAGGGGACAATGAAGACAAATAGATGGAAGAAGAGCATGCAACGACATCTGAACTACCCATCTGTTTGATTAGGCTCATACTTATGGGACAGAAGCAGGAGGCGCACACTGGGGAAGAATGGTTGAGAACCAATATTTTCTATACCAGATTTGAAACACAGGGGAGGGCTATTAATGTGATTATTGATAACGGTAGTGGAATGAATGTCATATCAGAATTGGCGGTTCAGAAATTAAATTTAAAACCAGAGGCACACCCGCAACCTTACCAAATAGGATGGGTAGATGATGGTAATGGCATATAAGTAAGGAAGCATTGCTTAGTGAAGTTCTCCTTGGGGAAGAGATATCAAGATCAAGCATGGTGTGATGTAATTCCAATGACAATTTCTCATATGCTATTAGGCAGGCCATGGTTGTATGATAGACAAGCTTGGTATGATGGGTTCAACAATGCTTATTCTTTCACTATAGAGGGCAGAAAAATTATTTTAGACCCTTTGAAGGTAACTGGTTTTAAAGAAAACAAGGAGGACACCATCCTTACAATCATAAATTTATCAAGGACCATGGAAACAGGAAAAGTGGTCATTTTGATAGTCACCCGAGAGCAACAAGAAGGGACCACTCGTAATCCAGAAGCACTCATAAATATTTTGAAGCAGTTTGATGAACTCATTCCGGAAGAAATACCCAACCACCTACCACCAATGAGGGACATACAACATGCTATTGATCTAGTACCAGGGACCAATCTCCCAAACCTTCCTCATTACAGAATGAGCCCCTTTGAATACCAAGAACTCACAAGACAGATTAACCAGCTGTTACAGAAAGGTTTCATCAGAGAGAGTTAAGTTCATGCTCTGTACCAGTATTGCTCACACCCAAGAAGGATGGCAGCTGGAGAATGTATGTGGATAGTCGGGCCATCAACAAAATTACTGTGCAATATAGGTTCTCTATCCTAAGACTTGATGATATGCTTGATGTCTTGAGTGAGGCTACTATATTCACAAAGCTGGACTTAAGAAGCGGATACCACCAAATTCGCATCCGGCTAGGTGATGAATGGAAGACCGCATTTAAAACTAAAGATGGTTTGTATGAATGGGTTGTGATGCCATTTGGTCTAACCAATGTTCCAAGCATGTTCATGCGAGTGATGAAACAGGTATTGAAACCATTTCTGGGGAAATTCGTTGCAGTGTATTTCGATGATATTCTTATTTATAGTCGTAGTGAGAAAAAGCACTTAATGCATGTGGAACAAGTGCTATAGGTTATAAGACAAGAACAACTTTATATTAACAAGACCAAATGTTCATTTATGTTAGATGGAGCCTATTTCTTAGGTTTCATAATTTCTCACAGGGGGTGGAAGTGGATCCAGCCAAGGTACACGCCATTGAAGAATGGCCCACACCCACAAGCATAGCAGAAGTACAAAGTTTCCATGGGCTAGCAACGTTTTACCGGAGGTTTATTAAAGGGTTTAGCACCATTATGTACCCAATTACCGAATTCCTGAAGGGTAAACAATTTGAGTGGTCCAAGTCAGCAGCAAAGGCCTTCAAAGACATCAAATTGAAGATGAGTAGTGCACCCATATTAAGCTTACCAGATTTCTCCAAACTATTTGAAGTAGCTTGCGATGCATCACAAGTGGGCATTGGTGGGGTGCTGAGTCAAGAGGGGCATCCCGTAGCATTCTTTAGAGAGAAGTTAAATGAGAGTAGGAGGAAGTATTTAGCTTATGATATGGAACTCTATGCTCTGGTCCAAACTCTTAAACATTGGAGGCCTTATCTCCTTCATCGGGAATTCCTACTATATACTGACCATGATGCTTTGAGACACATTAATTCACAAAGTAAACTGAATTCTAAGCATGTTAGGTGGGTGAACTACGTACAGCAATTTGAGTTCATAATCAAACACAAGGCGGGAGTGGAGAACCGGGTGGCAGATGCCCTCAGTAGATGACTCATCTCCTAACCATGATGTTAGTCAATTCAAGTGGCTTTGAGAGCATAAAACACCAATATGCTCAGGATGTTGAGTTCAGTAAGGAGTGGAAGGATATTGTCACTAATGATTACCAG
>JASKGM010000009.1:1159584-1202499 GCA_034509205.1 Ceratonia siliqua
ATATGGTTCCACCCTTCATTAGTTCATTCATTTCACCCATAAAAATTAAACCTGTCTTACTTAGAACAATTAAACCTTTTATGATCATCAGTTGTACAATCATCCTTTGGAGGTTTATTACTATTTTATGATTTTAAATTTTAATTATTATTTTGTGGTCATTTTATGTTAATATAATATAAAGTAAAGAGAAATTTTTTTATAAAAAAAAGTAAAAAATTTTAGTCAAAAACTTAAAGTCCTTTTAAAAAATATTTTTTAATTAAGGGCTATGTTATAATGTTTATATTTTAAAATAATAAATACTATATCAAATTGAAAAAAATTTACAACCTTGTAGCCCCCAAAGCAAAAGGAGGGTCCGCCCCTCATATAATGTATGTGACTTGTTTTTTGTGTTTGTTTTTCATTCTTCACTATAAGTGATTAATGATATTTGATTGGATTCTTTCTTGTGATGGATAGATTGTTTTGTTGACCACAGTGTGAAGGGGAAGGTGGCAACCAAATGGACACAAAAACCAGAGTGTTTTTAGCTAAGCACCACTGATCTAAAGGGCAATCATCTTTGAAAAAGCCATTAGGTGTGGATAAAAGATGCCATGGACTGATGGTATATGTTAGTGCAGAGTCTTTTCACTAGATTATCCAAGATTTGTGATCTCATAATTAAAAGTTTACAATATAAACCATTAATCTATATCATAAATTACCTTCTTCTTTCATACCAAACACTTGTTTTCGACAAACAAACATATTTTTTTTCAAAAAATATTTAGGTTAATATAATTTAATGTTAAATATAGACATATGCATGTCAGCGGCAAAATTTATTAAAATCCGCCTTTAACATGCATTTATCATTGGTTTATTCTATACATATTTTATAAATTGTCACAAAAGAGGATTAAAGACCTTGGACATGCCCATGTGTGCTTGTTGGCAAGCTAACAAAGTTGTTACTTAGAATTTGAATCCGGTCATATCATATTATTTATGTTGTGAAGATCTAGACAACTTGAAGTTTATATAAATTTATTGACTGTGTATTATTACATTAGTATTTTCTTACAACATGAGTCATGTGACATTACTGAATCTAAACACATTTCTTGATTTAACAACAAATGTTCTTGTAGACATTATTTATAAAAGATGAATAAATCAAATTAATTATGAATTATATATATATATATATATATATACATATATATAAATAAGATGTGAGTCTTATATCTAACGTATTTACATATATTATTTATAATTGATTTAATTTATGATTTTTTTGTAAACCAAGTTTATTTAAGAATTTTTCTTGAATCAAAATTGATTTTGTTAATTAATCAAAATATTTAGGACTTAGTATAGTTATTAAATTTGTAATTAATACAAAATAGGACTTTTTTTTGTGAAGAAAATTTAGAAGGAAGAAAAATAAGACTAAGGGCCTATTCAGATATTCTTTAAAAAAAATAGTTTTTATAAAAATAGAAGTTGATTTTGAAAAAAAATGTATTTTAATAGAATGAGAAACTATTTTACATTCAGATACAGTAAATAAGAATGACTTTTGAATTCGAAAATATATTCGGCTGTAAAACTGTAAAATGACTTTTGATTGATAAAATTATTGAATATGATATGTATAAAGAATTTAAAAATAATTTTTAAATGGTCAAAATTTTAATTTTAATTTTAAAAATAAAATAAATATATACATGACTAAAAATATGATTTTTAAAATAAAATAAAAAATAAAAATTTTATAAAAAATAATCATAATCAAAAGCAAATGAATTAAAGAAATAATATAACTATATTAACAAAATATGTAATTAAAAAAGTATTTTTTACAACTGAATGACTAGAGCGACTGAGGGTAAAATTGATAAGCAAAATGATATCACTTTCTCCTACAATTAGAAAGTACAAATTTTACTTTTTCCTTTAATGCAAAAATTTCATTTTTGACCTCCTTCTCATTTTGTGGAGAAGGAGATTCAAACACCCATTACTCATGCATGGACAAGGAATTAAAAAGAATTCCTTCCCTTACCGCAAAAGCTAATTCGAATGCAGCCTAAATTTTGTTTTTGGCATATGACAGCACTGTGAATTAAATTCAAGATCTCTTGAGAACTACTCGCATGATGACTGGAAAAACTGATCATATGCATATTTATTGAGAATGACCAAGTTATTTTTCAAGTTTGAGATATCTTTTCTCCTTCCCCAAATACCAAAGTTTCAAACAAGACATTAATTTTCAACATACCAAATAATATAGAGTGAGTTGTATGCAAGTATAATCTTTAAGGGGATGCTAAGCTACATTTCCCTACCATGCCTCCTTCCCATGCTTCATCCATTTCGGCAGTGTCGATTTGTTATGTTTTGTATTTTTTATCTCAATTTTTTTATTTTTTAACATTAATTAAGTATTTTCTATGTCATATTTTTTTTTAAAATTTGTTTAAAATGTTTTTATATTTTTTTAAGATTTTTAAACTTATGAATGAATAGTATCAAAAAATTATGGGTGAATAGTATAAAAAAGATATAAAAAATTCTTTAAAATATTTAAAAAATTTAAAAAATTTTTAAAAATTATGAAAAAAATATATAAGATAAAAAATACTTACCTAATTTTAAAAAGTAAAAAAAACTTCAAAAAAAAACTTAAAAAAAAGAAAGAGGGGGGACGTAGCTTAGTCCCTCCTAATCTTTAATATATGAGATTACTTCCGTACTGTCTCAAATGGGAGTATGAGAGTTTAAATTTTTGTTTTAAATTTCTTTTATTTTGTTAATTTTTAATAATGATAAATAAATTATAAATTTTAAAAAATAAAAATTTTAAAAAATATATAAAAACATTTTAAAAATTTTCAAAAAAATACTATAGATAAAAAATAAATCAATAATATGAATAACAAAAAATAATAAAAAAAAGAAAAAAAAGAAAATGAAAATTGGGGAGAAGGTGGCATAGTCTCCCCTTAATATATTATGTTGTTTTTACAAAGTTTGAGATGACATTTTTTCAGTCTAAGATTGAATCAGACCTTTGTCTTTTACAAGAAGTTGTACTCGCAAAGAGTCGAATATGTGATAGGCTTATCTCCTATGTAACTATGAGAAACGCGTAATCCTTATCCATTATCAACTGAACATAACGGTTTCATTTATATCTTCCGAAATCACATAATCTTATTATTAACTATAATATTTGTTAAAGTAAAAGGATAAAAAAACTTTTGTTATATTCTTTCTTATCAGGATGAAAGCCGTCTTCATTTCAAGATACACTTTTATCACTAGTTTTTCTTTTAACCATATTCTCAAATTCTCTTAATGACTTCACAAGGGGATTACTCCTTGACTCTACTGTATCTCTAACTCTTTATTTTGCATATCACTGGTGCAAGGCTTGACATCCACCTCTTCGAGGAGTAAATGTATGGTAGTACTGTGTAATTGCCACTCAAATCATGCCACTTAACATTTTTTTCACCAAAAGACACAAACAAAACACCATATGGTGCAATTCAAAGAACGATCGTATAATACTACTGTTGCACAAGGAGTTTCTTTTTCCTCTTCCGAACCTTACCTTCATAGGTTTGGAATTTAGGACCCTATCCCTAGCTAGCTACAAAGTATTGAAACAAAAGAGGGCTCTTTGTGACTACACTATATTACAAACTTTTGCTAATCATTAACTATTTTTCTGTTGTGTGTTTCCTTGTGAAGGCATGGAAGGAGCCTAAACTACATGTGAATTGCAGCTTTTAAAGTACTATGTGTGTTGTGTGGTTCCCTTTGTTAGGCTTTACAGCCACCAATTGCTGTGATATTCCCCAGCAGAGCAGGTATGCAAGTCTGTAAGTAACCCTACTATTTGGATTTTTGTGCTTTGAACCCATTCTATTATAGAAACCATTCTTCATTATAATGTTCTTACAATAAAATAATCCATACCAAGCTCCAACCTTCTTTTTCTGTATTGTCTTCATCATAAGCCTAAATTGTACAAGAATTTAATCTCAATTCTTAAACAAGAAGTTGTGGTTTAAGTTAATATTGATAATTCTAATTGTCCATTATTGTAATCCAGATAAACTCCAACCTTTCTCACATAAGAACCAAAAAAGAAAATAAAAAAATTAGTCACATCCTCTAACCAAAAATAAGTGTAGAAATGACTAGTACTTTAAGTGTGAGAGAGTAATTATTAATGTATAGGATTTGGTTGTTGGGAAGCTTTGTGTCATGTCTATTCAAAGTAGAAGAATTTCTCAAAAGTCACATTAGTAGGGAGGGAAATCAGAAATCAATCACCAACTTGAGTATGTAAAAAGGGTAGAGGGAGTTGGTATAAGTGAAGTTTTTAAGTAAACTTAATTTATATATATTTTTAGATTAAATTAATTAACATATAAATATGTCAGAAATAAAATTTATTAAGATATATTTCTATTATTTTTGATATATGTATATGTTTATTTATAATTGGTTTCATCAATATATTTTTTATAAATATAGTTCACCAAAAAAAAAAATTGGTGATTGAGAATTATGGCAATGGATTGCGCCTGTAAGTGTACTTGAAAGCTGCTTAAATATATCACTCTACCTTCTTTTAAATATTGAAATTTGAATATGACCTATAAAAAGATATTAAAATTTGACAAATTCTAAACAGAGTTAATTATGGACAAAATCATAGATATGTTTTTTGTAAGATTGTCAAGAGTTTGAGTCTGAAATTCTTACATAAAATTAAATTCAAAATGTGATGGGCATCGGGCAAGCATGTCTAATATTAAATATTTTTTTGTAAAAAATAATTTCATCTTGTCGAAGAGTATTACTTTAAGTGGCATATTTCTTAGTATAAATGCTGGTTAACTTTAATGTTGAAGGTTCAAATCCTCACTCTTCCTAATGTTAAATTACTATATATCGTTAAAAAAATAAGGAAAATTATTCTTTGATTTTCATTGAGGCAACAAATTTTCAAATGATGCCATGTAATATTCAAATAATTCTTTTTTTGTATTTTATAAAAATAGTTATTCAGTTATAATTAATTTTTATAACCGAATAATTATTTTTTATGAAGGAAAAAAAAAGGTGAAGTGTATGTTGTATAGCTTAATTTAAGAATTTGGTGCCATACTAAATGGGAATGGGCACCAAAAAATGATTTTTTTTTTCTGGGACAAACTTGATTATATTAGAAAGGCCCAAATCCCAAAGGGCAATAATAATCTCATCCTGTCAACGGATCTATTACTATTATCACTACTTATAAATGTGAAATTGGATCGGTCCAACTCGTTAACATTGGGCTGAAATACTCAAAGCCCAAAATACGGAGATTCCCTGGTCCGTCTATATTAAAATATTGTAATAGCCAATAGATTTAAAGGCGTTGCCTTTCGACCAAAAACAAAATTAGAGGCGCTACGTTACGTTTTAGGGTTTTGAGTAATTTTTATTTTTTTATAATTTTTATTTTAAAAAATAATTTTAAAAAAATTAAAAATTAAAAGAATTTATTTAATTTTTCTTGATTTTAATTTAATTTATTGTTTATTTATTTTTGAATACTTTGTGTTATGAATTTTTTTATTTTTGTTTCTTTTATTTTTAAATTTTTTTATTCTTTTAAATTATTTTTTAAAATAAAATATAAAAATAAAATAAAATACTATCCAAGAGTATGATTACTTTTTAAGGAATGTTTGGTTGAAAGATTTTTTTAAATTTTTTAAAAATCTCAATTTAAGAAACAAATATTTTAAAATTTAGTACATATTTTTAAAAATTATTACTAAGAAATTAAAATTTTTAAAAATAATTTTTGACAAACTTTCATATTAAAACATTCTCATAATATTCTTAAATTTTCATTAACATATAAAATTTTTTAAATATAAAAAATTTATTTTACCATAAGTATTATGTATATTAAAATTATTAAAATAATAATAAATTTATATAAATATAAAATATAAATAATAAACAAAAAAATAATAAAAGGGTTAGTTTTTGATTTTTTTTATGGTTTTTATCTTAAGAAATATTTTAAAAATTTTAAAAATAAAAAGATTTTATAACATAAATATTTAAAATAAAATAAAAAAACAAATAAAAATTATAAAAAAATAAAAAGCGTACCAACATATTTATAAGTAGGATAATAGCCCTCTGCACGAAATGTCGTTTTGTCCTGCGTGATTGGAGAGAGATATACGTAATACGTATCGACTTCCGTGCTTCCAACTTTCCAAGTATCGAGGCTGGTGAAGATATTATTGTCGTTTTCTCGTACGAGTGTTAAGTCACTTAAAACGTGGATTAATCTTCGCCGTTCTTTATAGGGGTTCCACTTTTTCCTTCCTGGTTATACTAAAATTGAAAGGAAAAAAAGAAAGGCGGTGTGATTGGGCTAGTGGGCCAGCGCCACCCATGATACAGACGGCTACTCCTGACATAAGCCCAACTTGCGTACAGCTCCCTGATTTTTAACTCTGGCTTCTATCGCTTTGTTTCAATTCCCCAATCACTCGTTCCTTGATTTCAATCAGCAAATTGTGACGGCTAGGAAAAAAAGTCTGGATCTTTTTAGTTGTGAAGGATCAAAATATTTTTATTTTTATTTGTTATTAATAATTTCTAGTCATCTTTTAAGTATTATTGTAAGTTATTGCTGAGATTTATAATATGTCACTTTAAAATGTACCAAAAAAAATCCACATTAGAGTTATAAGATTTTGACATGTTATGAGCACCTCTTAGAAAAATGTAAGAGAGTTGATCTTCTTGATCTGACCTACAATAATAATTGTAAGGAAAGATTTATATTGAATTGTGTTTTTATTTATTTATTTATATAATAATAATATTTATGAATTAATTTGTATGTTAATTAAGGGATGCAAATCTAATCATATTAATAAATAAAGTGATTAATCATATTGTTAAAATTGTTATTAAAGTAAGATGATTACTATGGTGCAGTCCTATTTTTAGAATTACACCATAACTTCTTGCATCTAAATGTTATATTTTTTTAATTTTTTATCTAATTTTTTTTAATTTTTTAATATTAATTAATTATTTTTCAAGTCATATAATTTTTTTAAAATTTTTTTAAGAGTTTTTTTTAATCTTTTTTTACTATTTATCCATAAATTTTTTAATATTATTTATTTATAAGTATAAAAAATTTAAAAAATATATAAAAATACGTTAAAAAATTTATAAAAAAATATATAACATATACACTAATTTATTAATATTAAAAAATATATAAAATTATATTACTGACACAAAGTGTGATGATAGCATAAATATTACCTTAAAATAAATGAATTATAATGATTATAAGAAAGAAAAATATAAAAACATATATTAATCATTCAAAAGTAATTAAACCATCAGAATATTTGCATATGATGCAGAATGGGTGATTTTAATAAGATTCCAAAAACAGAACTTAATAGAAAGTAAATGATTCGTTTGACAAAGACTTGAAACTTGTGGTGGCACTGGTATGTGAAGGAATTCCCCACGCCTCCACTAATCACTCACATACACAATTTTTTTAATACCAAAACACTTTTATAAATTTTTTAGATGTTTATTATTAAAAATTTTAAAAAAAATTCAGATATTATTTTTGTTAATAAAATTGATTATAAATTAATGTCTTCATCTCTTTACATGGTATAAAAGACACTATTAAAAAAAAAACAAAAGTGCATTTAGATGTCATATGAGATTATAGAATGATAGTATCTTAAATTCTTAATAACACCTTTTTTAAATTTTTTTATATGAAATATTTCTAATACAATACTACTATTATTAATATTTTGTCATGTATTCAAATTTAAAATTTTGGTTGAATTAATTATTAAAATTTAATAAATAGTTGTTTATGTGTCAAAATATTAATTATAATAATATTAAAATTTTTAATATTATTATAATATTATAAATATTCTCTCTCTCTCTTTTTTTTTTTGAATTTAGTATACATTTATACTACTAGTATATTTACATTTCTTACGAATCCATCTCTATGGTTTTAGAGCACGGTAATTCTTTAAAATGTTTTATCTTTTGATTAGAGGTTAAGTTTTTTCATTATTACATAATATATATATATATATATATATATATATATAGTTGTTTTTTTACGAAATTTGACGCAAAGGGAAATTGAAAGGATTGATGGACATGTAGTTTAAAGGTGATGGAGTTGTTGAACTTTTTTTTTTCTTTGGTTCGAAATTAAGACCGATGAAAAGTAAATGACATAAAGAGAACGGATGATAATTGACGAAGATTATAAATTTAAAATTCTAATAAAAAAATCATAATTTATTATAATAATAAATTTACGTTTACTCACTTAGTCACTTATATTAATTTTAAAAAGGTTATGGAGTTGTTGAACTTTTTTTTTCTTTGGTTCGAAATTAAGACCGATGAAAAGTAAATGACATAAAGAGAACGGATGATAATTGATGAAGAGTATAAATTTAAAATTCTAATAAAAAAATCATAATTCATTATAATAATAAATTTACGTTTACTCACTTAGTCACTTATATTAATTTTAACTTATTATTGTTACTCTGAGTGTGATATATTTTATAGAGTGTTTATTTTGTTATTTTATTTATTTAAATTTTAAATTTTAAATTTTAAATTTTTTTAATTTTATATTATTATTTAGTAACCATCTTATTATAATATAATATAATGTTAAGAAAATTTTGATGTTACAAAAAAAACTAAAAAGTTTTAGTTAAAAATTGAAAATATTTTTAAAAAACAATTTTTTAGGACAATTTATTAACTAATTAATATAAATTTCTCCAACAAAAATGCACAAATGCAAAAGAAAATTCCAGAGAAAGTGCAATTTGTTGATAGCTGACGACCTATTCAGCCCATGTTTTTCTTTTTTCCCCATATTAACGAAGCACATGTTTATTAGTTGATTTTGGCCCCACCATTAGTGGTGGGCGGATGACTAATTGACGATGACCAAGGCTAGCCTGAAGCTTCCTCCCAAGTTATCAACAAACATTCTACCTTCACAAACAGTTACAACAATCAAGAAGTTGTTTTTATCATTATTATTTAAGTTTAAATTTTAGAATTAGTATTAAAGAGAATTTATTCTTTTAAGAGGTGTTTTTTTAAAATTATTAAAAAAATTAATTTAAATATATTGTTATTATATAACTAAAAGAAAACTTTAATAATTTATATATATATAATAAGATTTTTGGTAATATTATTAGTATTATAATTAATGAAAAGACTATGAATCGGTTTACATATTTTGTGAGTCAAATAATCTTCATTTTGGTAATGATGTTTATATGGTTTATAATCAAGTTTTATATAACCAGAAATTTAGTGGACGATGGACAACTTGTGGTGCAATTTGCAAAGAGCATTAGGGGTAGAAAGGCAAAAGGCCTTTTAGTTGGGCCACCCGTGGTATTTGATCGGCCATGAAGGAATTCACGTTCCGAGGTTTTCAATCGCACATGTAACTTTCAAATACATTAGAAAGCAGTCAAGCACAGTTGTGAATCTTGTGATTGTGAATGTGAAAAATATCTCAAGTGCCTTTTGGTCATTGGAATAGGGAGGGAGATTTTGGCGAAATAGCTTAGCCCTTCTGCACGCCTGTATTGAAAGAGAGATTCTTGGGATGCTCTTTTTCCCATTGCTTGACCGTTTCCCCCCATCTCGCCCAACCTCCCCCCTCCTTTTTCTTACCCATCCCTTTCACTCCCATTTACAGTCTCACTTCCATTTGTGGGAATTCATATGAGAAAAATTGTCTCTTTGTTAACAGATTGTACTCAACCCATTCGCTGTGATTCTTTTTTAGCCCATTTTTCAAAATTTATTGATTTTTGTCTTCCTCAATTCTTTTGAGGGTTTGGCTGCTTTCCTGGTATATAAAGGATATTTGTATCTGCTCCTTCCTAATATTCTCCGGCCACCCTATCTTTCTTTATCCTTGCCCCTCCTTATCTGTGTCTCTCTTTATGTTCTCGTCTTGAAGTACCAGATTATTGGTTTTCTTGAAGGGACCTAAGAGAGACATGGAGGCTGTTCTTCAGACCAGAGGGCTTCTCTCACTTCCTACAAACCCCAGGAATAGGGTTTTACACTCATCACAGGGCTTAAAGCACAGATTTTTCTCGCCAAAGCCCAAAACTCTTGGTGGGTCTTCTCTAGCTACAAATGGATTCCAAAAATTTCACGGGTTTGCCTCAAAAGCTAATGCCTTTGGTGAAAAGCAAAGAAATTTGTTCATTTGCAGGGCTGAAGCAGCTGCAGCTGCAGCTGCTGATGGGCAGCCACTGTTCAGGGAAATTGAAATTGAGAAACCAAAGTTCTTGGGTATTGAGCTTACTACCCTCAAGAAGATTATACCTCTCGGGATGATGTTCTTTTGTATCCTCTTCAACTACACAATTCTCAGAGACACGAAGGATGTATTGGTTGTGACGGCCAGAGGAAGTAGTGCGGAGATTATACCATTTCTGAAAACGTGGGTGAATCTGCCCATGGCTGTTGGTTTTATGTTGTTATACACAAAATTGGCTGATGTATTGCCCAAGCAAGCTCTTTTCTACAGTGTTATTGTCCCCTTCATTGCCTTCTTTGGGGCGTTCGGGTTTGTTCTGTACCCTCTTAGCAACTATATCCACCCTGAGGCATTCGCCGATAAGCTTCTTAACGTCCTTGGCCCGCGGTTCCTTGGTCCACTTGCGATTATGAGAATCTGGAGCTTCTGTTTATTCTATGTCATGGCTGAATTGTGGGGGAGTGTGGTGATTTCCGTGCTGTTTTGGGGGTTCGCCAATCAGGTAATTGCATCGCTTCAACCAACTTTGTTTGTTGATCTTTGTCTTGATTGTTTGTTTGATAGTATATATTGGTATCAAATTATGATTTAATGCTTAGCTGATGTCCTAAAATGGCATCTTAATTACCTTTGTTAGATATCCTACCTTAGCATATTCTATATCCTGCTTTTTAAACGAGACGTCTCTTTACACAAACTGCTAGATAAATCTGGTTGGATGAACTGTCGAAATGGTTGACCATCATCATAGGCTATTGAATCATTTTATTTTTCATCTATTCTTTTTGGCAATGGTACGGTTTTGATTAATTACCTTCTGGTTTGCGCATTCATATGATCCAATAACCTAAAGATGATTCATGATGATCGTTTAGTTCTCCATACCAAGGGCTACAGATGACTTTCCACGTGAAAGGAGAAGTGGCAAAGTGATCAGTATGATCGGTATGTCAATGTAGAGACCAATGGAGTTAGACTTTATGGTAGTTTTTGAACTCTGTTTTTCCTTTTTATTGTGTTACATCTGTTGGATTCTTTAGCTGAATGACAAGATTGTCAGATGACACGAATTGCAATTTTCTTGCTTCTTGTGAGTTCTAAAATCTAGAGATATGACTATCCCTAAATTGTTTGTCTTCTTGGGCTTGTACCTACTTTTGCGAATTGGTTAATGCTAATAAACCTTGCTGTTTCTGCAGATAACTACCATTGAGGAAGCAAAACGATTCTATCCTTTGTTTGGACTTGGGGCCAATGTTGCACTTATATTTTCTGGCCGGACGGTGAAGTACTTTTCTAATCTGAGGAAACACTTGGGTCCTGGAGTTGATGGTTGGGCCATTTCTCTAAAAGGGATGATGAGCATTGTTGTGCTTATGGGAGTTGCAATCTGTGGCCTGTACTGGTGGGTGAACAATTCTGTTCCTCTTCCTACACGTAGCAAGAAGAAGAAGGTAATTTTATAAAAGGCTACAATATTAATATTTTGATAATTTTTGTTCCTAAGTGAGGCTGAAGTCTGTTAATTTAAGATTAAATGTTTAGCCTATTTTCGCTTCAGTACTTCCCTTTTGTTTCACACTTCAATGTTTAATAGGGCAACTGAAAGCAAAATAAGACAGTAATTCGCTTCCGCATTTAATATCTTTTGCAAGGTGTCATTTCTGTATTATGGTTGGCTCACTTACAAGCTTGTAAGACTGTCCTGAGATTGTGGTCCATATTCCCGTGTTCTCTTTTGGTTTAAGAGAACTGAAACAAATTATTTTGTTTGATTTAAAGTATGTTAACTGACATTTACCCCTATGGTATATCTTTACAGGAAAAGCCCAAAATGGGAACAATGGAGAGCTTGAAGTTCTTGGTGTCTTCAAAATACATTAGAGATCTTGCAACCTTGGTGGTTGCTTATGGAATTAGCATTAACCTTGTTGAGGTTACATGGAAATCAAAGCTCAAAGCTCAGGTAATATAAAATGAATTTGCTTGTCTTAACTTTGCTTTCATAACTGGCTATTTGATCTTGCTCTCTCTCTCTCTCTCTCTCTCTCTCTCTCTCTCTCTCTCTCCCCTTACAAATTCTGCAGTTTCCTAGCCCAAATGAATACTCTTCTTTTATGGGTGACTTCTCAACCGCAACTGGAATTGCCACATTCATAATGATGCTTCTAAGTCAATTTATATTTGACAAATATGGATGGGGAGCTGCTGCCAAGATCACACCTACAGTCCTGCTTCTTACAGGAGTTGGCTTCTTCTCTCTTATACTGTTTGGAGGCCCACTTGCACCTGCTCTTGCAAATTATGGAATGACTCCCCTGCTTGCAGCTGTATATGTGGGTGCCATGCAGAACATCTTCAGCAAGAGTGCTAAGTACAGCTTATTCGATCCCTGCAAAGAAATGGCCTACATACCTTTGGATGAGGATACCAAGGTCTGAACTCTTCTCATCTTCAATATCATGCTTAAAATCAATTTTATAAATGAAATAGAAAGAAGTTATGTACTAATTTGAACTTGTGCAGAGTTATTTGATAGAAATTTGGTAACTTTTCTAAGATCTCAAAAGTTAGCATTTGCCTTGTATGACTTTTTTAATTGGTCTGAAAATGCTTGCTATAGGTCAAAGGGAAAGCAGCCATTGATGTTGTCTGCAACCCATTGGGGAAGTCTGGAGGTGCACTAATTCAGCAATTCATGATCTTAAGCTTCGGGTCACTTGCTAATTCAACTCCATATCTGGGAGGGGTGCTTCTGGTGATTGTTCTTACTTGGTTATCAGCAGCCAGGTCGTTGGATACCCAGTTTACTGCATTGCGCCAAGAGGAAGAACTTGAGAAAGAGATGGAAAGAGCAGCTGCTCTTAAGATACCAGTGGTGGCTGAAAATGAGGGTGGGAATGGTTCTCTTAAAAGTGGTTCGCCTCTAAACCCGGCTGCAAGTGACTCCTCAAGTAGCCCATCTGAAGCCTCCTCAGCCTCATCTCGCAATATTTAAATTATGTTTCTTTCTGTAAAATTGCCAAGCAGAAAGAATAAGTAGAACTTAGAGAGCAGTGTTAGGTAAAACTATTTGTTTTAGCCTTTAGGTTCAGGTTGTTACTCTGCTTATAGAATAAGTTTGCCATTGACTCTTTTGAGCGTCTTATTTTTTTTGTTCCCTTAGATAAATTAGTTGATTTACTTTCAAAGTTTCCTCTTTTATAGAATCAAATTGATTTTTTGTGAAAGGAAGCACTTGTATCTAATATATATTTATTCTACTTTATTTTGAATGGGGTGAACAGGGAGTTAGATTGGTCACGCTAGAGCTGAAAATTATGTGAAGGTTGCTTCTTCTCCCTCATACTACAAGTACAAACTAATAATGCTAATGCACTCTGCTGATCAGATATGGAAATTGATTGTTTTTTTCTTGTCCTAAGAAGGCCAACCCCACTTATATACTGTCAATTAGAACATAGCTTGAGGCTTTGTCTGGCTTTACTGGATAGGCCTACAGAGGTTTTGACATTGAAGGATGATCTACTAAACAGCCCAATTAAAATTAGTTTGGGCCATGTTACCCAGTTATAGGTCAATCCCAACAAAACAAGGAAGTTCAAAGTATTGTGTGCATTTATTTTGAACAATTGTCATATGCGGCTAAAAGAAAAAATGAAGGACATATCATAATCATTCAAAGTGAAATAGACGATCATGATATTAATATGATCCGGTCATGTTTTCCTAACATGTCCTAATCTAGTTGTATATGCAAAACACAATTTGAGGAATCTTCGTCTCATAATTTTTTTTTTTTTTACAAGTCATAAAAGTGTTATACAATCAATCAATAGTAGTGGGATGATATAAGTGATAAAATAAATAGCAATGATTGGTTAAAAAACATGAGAGCTCTGAAGAATTTCAACATAAATATTGATGTAACCAAGAAATGAGAATAGCTCTGTTGTATTTTGAGTAAATATTAAATTTTTTTTATTAATTTATTTATTGTGTAATTAATATATTATTTTCTATTAATTTTAAAATTGATATACCTTCAAACATTCGATTGAGTTAGTTATTTAAATTATATATTTAATTTATTAAAAATATTTTTGTTACAAATAAGTGTATTTTATGCTTAAAAATAATATTATAAAGTATAGTTATGAAAATGTGTTGAATTTAATTGACTGACTCATTTAATTCACTAAAATAGATTTGTTGATTTTTTTCATGACTAGTTTAAATTAATTGATGGTAACTTAAAAGGCAAAACGAGCTGAAAATTATGTGATGAAGGTTGCTTATTTCCCTCAGATATGGAAAACGATTTTCTTTTCTTGTCTAATAAGTCCAAGATTATCATCCCTTACTCAGGCAAAATGGATAATCCAAATCTACTATGAGGCCTAGTCTGGCAATACTGGGCTCGACTGCAGAGCTTTTTACTAAAAACCCAATTAAATCTTGGTTGGGCCATGTGGCCCATTAAACAAATCGCTTTCGGTCTAACCGTTGGGCTCAATTGAATAATAAATGCCGTGGGCCCAAAGTAGTCAGAGATGGCGTTGTCTCGTTCAAAAGCGACAAAGCGGCGAGTTCACGAGCAATGGCATTTAATTTATACAGATATGGCCCCATCCAGCTTTCTTCCTACTTTCATTGTGCCGTTGCTGATTCTCATCAAATCAACAAATTCATTCATTAAACTATAAATTAATAAAGTAAGATAAAAGTTTCAAGACATATTTCGAGAAATAGAGAGGAAAAAAAGAGAGAAGATATTTGGAAGAAGTTGCAATCAAGAGAGAAAGAATAGAGAAAAAAAATTAAAATTTTTTATAATTATTTAAAAATACAATAATACATATACATAGCATATGTAAATCAAATTTAACAACGTCAGTAATTATTATAACGCAGTTAAATAAATAATTGAGGGTAAGAATTAAAGAAAAAGTTATTAAAATTATAAAAATTCAATTGAACAAAATTAAATTATAAAAACCAAAATAAAAATTGAGTAAAATTATAAGGACTAAAAATTATATTAATCTTTCATATAATATAAGACAAATTACACTTTGTTCAAGTGCAATAGTTCATGTAAAATTTTTTGTAACATTAAGTACTAGATGACTTTAATATTAAGAATTCAAATCCTCATTTTTTCCTAAGGTTGTATCACTATTTATATAAAAAAAATTCTATTATCTTTATTAAGGTTTGATAATATAACATTTGATATCATTCTTATTTTTTTAAATGATTTTTTTTTTGTAAAAGTGTAAAAATATTAATTTACTCTTCACACTAATCTATTTAAAGATAAATTAATATATTCATAAAAAAATAAATATTGTTTTAAAAACAATAAAAATATCAAGTGTTAGTTTACTTATAATATAAGGAATGGCAAAAAAATGATCACTCCAAAAGCTATGTTCATTATCCTATGGGATTTCTGGGAATGGTATTTTGCACAGAGAAGTCCAGCTCCATTAGAGATGCAGAAGACATGAGATAGGGAAAGAACCAATTAAGGGGTCTTTTTCAAGTCTCTTTCAAGATGAGGGGTGTTATCATGAATTTTGTTCTCAATATGGGAGGATATCAGCAATTTGGTCTGGGAAGGGAATAAACAGGTGAGTGGTCCTCTCCGAAGTCTTCTCAATCTCATTAATTCCTCCCTACCTTCAACTCCTTGGAAAATCTCATATCATATCTTTCATCACATGCCCCGATCCCAAATAATCATTTTGAAAATGAATTTCGTTACGTTAAAACAAATAATATAATTGGTTATGTTGTTAAAATTATTATTATTTATTTATTTTTAAACGATTATAATAAATAATTTTGTTTTATTTATCTATAAACACAATTAAAACTTATTTATATGTAAATAAAATAAATATATACCATATTCATCTAAAAATAAATAAATAATTATGATGTATCATATAATCGGTCATATTATACCCTCAACATGTAACGTGACCCAAGGATCAACAATTTTATGTGTCTAAAGCTTTGGTCTTAATTAACAAAAGCTCACATTTTAAGTTTAATATTCTTAACTTCTTAGTTATTAATTTTTGTATTGGAAATTTCTCTTATTTTCCACACCTGTATATCTAGTTTCTCCCTTGGAATTACTATTTTTTCTAGCATGGACTATAAACCAAAGTAGCCCCCAGAACAACGAATTACCCTCTGAACTCGCGCTTATCACTGAAATGAAGAAGCAATCCTACCCAGAGTCCATCACTGTCCCATCAAAATCCCCATCCCAATTCTCCTCCGAATGCTGGTTCGACGATGCATACATCCTCGACATGGACTACTTCGTCAAAACTCTTTCAGGCATTAAGGCAAAAGGCGTGAGAGCAGACTTAATTGGTTCCATTATCACGCACTACGCCTCCAAATGGCTCCCTGAACTCTCTGCAGGTGACACAGCCGAAATGGGTCTAACCCAATTTGAAGAATCACCTGAAAGTGTCACGGCATCGTGGATGAAGAAGAGGTTCTTTGTTGAAACCTTGGTGGGTGTTCTGCCTCCTGAGAAGGATTCCATCCCATGCAACTTCCTCCTTCGCCTTCTCAGAACAGGTAACATGGTTGGGGTTGAGTACAGTTACAAAGCAGAGCTTGAGAAGCGTATTTCATGGCAGCTAGACCAAGCCTCATTGAAAGAGATAATGATACCCTCTTTCAGCCACACTAGTGAGACTCTGTTAGATGTTGAGCTGGTCATTAGGTTGGTTAAGAGGTTTGTGAGTTTGGATAGTGAAGGTGCTAAAAGTGGTGCTGCTTTGGTTAAGGCGGCGAGGTTGGTTGATTGCTACCTCGCTGAGGCTGCTGTTGATGCCAATTTGAGCTTGTCTGAGTTAGTCGCACTTGCGGGAGCTCTTCCTAGCCATGCAAGAGCTACAGATGATGGATTGTACAGAGCCATTGACACTTATCTTAAAGTATGTCTTTCTATCAAGTTTCAAAGGGCTTGATTATTAGAGTCATTGCTTTGGTAATTCAGGGTTCTATACTTCAATTCAATGGAAAAAGATAATGAGATAAACAAGAAATAGGCGTAACTTGGAGATGAAATAGGATGATCATTTGGGTATCGTAATAACTGTTTCTTGCGTAGTCACCAGCATGAGATTCTTCTCTTCTTCAGAGAAGGATCAGGTGTAGGAAATTGAACAGGAAGCAGAGGTTGAAGTGAATTGACATAGATGTCCTTTATGTGGGTTTATACTTTATAGGATGACAGCTGCAATCTCAGTTTCCCTACATTTGTCTTTAGCTTTATGTGGTCCACATCTTGGTGCAGGTGAAAGGTAGTGTTACTGTTTGATTGAAGTGGTAACTTGATAAAAAATTACTTGAGTAGGAAACTCTTGGTATTTCTATCTTATAGCTCTGTATATTTAGCACTTGCCACTCTAAAAGCAGACTGGTTTTCTTCCAAAAATAAGTACCCGTTGTAGATGTAGGCTGTGACTGTCCAATTCTTTAGAGCTTCATTTCACTACTCATATATGTAACCCTTTTGCCAATGTAATTGCTAGGATAGTACTGCTGCTGCTTTATTGCTCAAAAGTCAAAACCAGAACATGACCCAATAACTTCTGCATACTGATGATGCGCCAAACACCTGAATTTATACAGTCTGAAGACTTCTATCTGGTGCACGAGTAAAAGAGAATAATGAAATAAAAGATAAATAATTTGAAGAAAATAGAAAGTATTTTTTTATTTAAACACTTGATACTTAATACTATATTATGAAAACATGAAACTTTGTCTCTGAGTCACAACTAGTTAAGCCTCATGTTCTTGAGACTAATTCGTTTTGGTTATAGGCACATCCGGGGGTGTCAAAGCAAGAAAGGAAAGATCTTTGTAGGCTGATTGATACCCGGAAACTATCCCCTGAAGCCTCTATTCACGCAGCTCAAAATGAACGCTTGCCTGTCAGAGCTGTCATTCAGGTGCTTTTCTCTGAGCAAACCAAACTCAATCGCCATATAGATTGGAGTGGCTCCTTCAATGGCGGCACCAGAAGCCCCAATGGTGGGTTCGACTTATCAGCTCGGTCTCTCTCAAAGCGGGAGATGTACGCTCAACAAGTGGAGATAAGGAAACTGAAAGAAGATATCTACAAGGTTCAAAGCCAGTGCAATGCCATGCAAGTGCAGATGGAGAGGATGAAGGAGAAAAAGAAGGGTTTCTTCAAATGGAAAAAGTTTGGGATGCCTACGTTTAGTAAAAGTGTGACTGAGGTCGAGAAAATCGAAGAAGGGGTTGAAGGGGAAGCTGGATTTGGGAGAGAAACGCCTACTGACATGAAAGCCAGGCTGGTGAAGGGTCGGGCTACTCACAAATGGAGGAAATCCTTGTCCTGAAAGAAGAGGCTGAACAATGCCAACATAATCTGTGTTTTAAATTAAATTTAGCAGTTTCATTTAGAGTGTAAGATTGTTTATTCTGTCGGTGTTAGATTCCTAGAAATAATTGTATTTCGAATAAATTTCAATAAATAAAAAAATTGACTATGTTCTTTTGTTAGACTTGAGATATAATGTTTAAGATCATGTCTTCTGTATTTGGAATAAATTCAACTAAGAAGAAATTAATTGCTAAAGCATATGCAAGAAGCTCAAAATTCAAATGCCAGTAGGTCTATGTAGGTGCTCTATTTGAATCTTTGTCCAATTAATTATGTTACTCATATTCTATATGCAGGGGTTATTTGATGGAGCGGAGGGGACAATACCGAAATCCTGTCTAGTAATAAAACCAACTAACCCATTAAGTTATAAGAGATCTAGTTGAGACTTGCTCCTCGTTATAGTACATATGTAAGAATATTTTAGGGTTTAAGATTTTTTTATGTAAACAACAAAAATTTGTAATCATTTTTAACAGTTATTCTTAATAAAAAAGAATGTTTGGCCTTTAAACTGAAAATGGGCAATAGTCGTCCAATCACTTGAGAAAACTACTGAGTAGATTCTGTTCTTCTCCTTCATTAATTTACTGTTCACAATAAGGAAAAGTAAAGTTCATCAATTAAAGAAAAAGAAAGATGTGAACTTTGCAATCCCCAAAAGGCATGTAACAGGCGTACAAAACAGGGCTTTTTAAAAGACAAAAGTTTAAGATAAGATTATGATTATCGTTGACAGGTAGAGAGGAAGATGGTAACGACCAATAGTTTACATTGGGTTCACCGGTTTATACTATTCCATTACCGTTAAACCTCAGTACCTCATCCAAAAACCTCTGAGACAGGATGCTCTGTATCTTCAATGGCGGCTTTTGCTAAAATCTCCCCAGTCCACGCTCACAGGGACCATCTCGTTCATCTTGGTTCTGACAATTACAAGCTCAAAACTTTCGCTTTCTCTCGTAACCTTCAGAACCACCTTCTCTCAATCAGAAAATCCGATGGAATCTGTGTTTCAAATTCTCTCGCCAACACCTCCATCAGCAGGCGCAACCCGAACTCGGATATATGTGAATTATGCCTTCTTGGGAACCTAGAACGAGCTTTGAGTTTCTTAGACTCAATGCACGAACTTCAAATTTCTGTGGAAGAGGATACTTATATTTCTTTATTACGGCTTTGTGAATGGAAGCGAGCGCGGAATGAAGGCTCTCGTGTTTACGCTTATGTTTCAAAGTCGATGGCCCATTTGAGCCTTCAACTGGGGAATGCACTGTTGAGTATGTTCGTGAGGTTTGGCAATTTAGTGGATGCATGGTATGTGTTTGGGAGAATGGAGGAGAGAAATTTATTCTCTTGGAACGTTTTGGTTGGCGGGTATGCCAAAGCAGGATTCTTTGATGAAGCTTTGAATTTGTACCATAGAATGTTGTGGGTTGGTATAAGACCCGATATTTACACTTTTCCATGTGTTTTGAGAACTTGCGGTGGGATGCCTGACTTAGTTAGGGGTAGAGAGATTCATGTACATGTTATTCGATATGGGTTTGAGTCAGATGTAGATGTGGTTAATGCATTAATAACCATGTATATGAAATGCGGTGATGTGGATACTGCTAGGTTGGTGTTTGATAAAATGCCTAATAGAGACACGATTTCATGGAATGCTATAATTTCCGGGTATTTTGAAAATGGAGAATGTATGGAAGGACTAAGATTGTTTTGTATGATGCTTGATGGTCCGGTTGATCCAGATTTGATGACCATGACTAGTGTGATTACTGCATGTGAGCTTCTTGGTGATGAGAACTTGGGGAGGGAAATTCATGGTTATGTGCTGAGAACGGAGTTTTGGAGAGATGCTTCTGTTTATAATTCATTAATTCAGATGTACTCATCTGTTGGACTTATTGAGGAAGCAGAAAAAGTTTTTTCTCGAGCAGAATGTAAAGATGTGGTGTCATGGACTGCAATGATATCAGGTTATGATAATAGTTTGCTGCCTGAGAAAGCTCTCGAGACATATAAAATGATGGAAATGGAAGGTATCATGCCAGATGAAATCACCTTAGCAAGTGTCCTATGTGCATGTTCTAGTTTAGGTCATTTGGATATGGGTATGACCCTTCACGAGGTTGCCAAGCAGACAGGGCTCATTTCATATGTTATAGTTGCAAACACACTCATTGACATGTATTCTAAGTGTAAATGCGTTGACAGGGCTTTAGAAATTTTCCACTCTATTCGTGACAAGAATATTATATCTTGGACATCTATCATCCTTGGTCTTCGGATCAACAACCGGTGTTTTGAAGCTTTGTTTTTCTTCAGGGAGATGATACTTAGACTAAAGCCAAATTCTGTTACCTTGGTTTCTGTTCTATCTGCATGTTCTAGAATAGGAGCCTTGACATGTGGAAAAGAGATTCATGCCCATGCATTGAGGACTGGAGTAGGTTTTGATGGTTTTCTGCCCAATGCAATTTTAGACATGTATGTAAGGTGTGGAAGAATGGAGTCTGCTTGGAAACAATTTTTCTCAGGTGATCAAGATGTTGCAGCATGGAACATTCTGCTGACAGGATATGCTGAGCGTGAGAAAGGAGTACTTGCTGTTGAACTTTTTCAAAGAATGGTAGAGTCAAACGTTAATCCTGATGAAATTACATTTATCTCTATGTTATGTGCTTGTAGCAGATCTGGTATGGTGGCAGAAGGCTTGGAATATTTTAACAGCATGAAATATAGGTACTGTATTACACCTAATCTTAAACACTACGCATGTATGGTTGATTTGCTTGGCCGCGCTGGGAATTTAGAGGATGCTTATGAATTCATACAGAAAATGCCAATGAAACCAGATCCTGCAATTTGGGGAGCCTTATTAAATGCATGCAGGATCCACCGTCACGTTGAGCTTGGGGAACTTGCTGCACAGAATATCTTTCAAGAGGATACAAAAAGTGTCGGATATTACATTCTTCTGTCTAATCTATATGCTGACAGTGATAGATGGGACAAAGTTGCAAAAGTAAGAGAAATGATGAGACAGAATGGGCTAGTAGTAGATCCTGGATGCAGCTGGGTGGAAGTCAAGGGTAATGTGCATGCTTTTCTCAGTGGTGATTGTTTTCACCCTCAAACAAAGGAAATAAATGCAGTTTTAGAGGGATTTTATGAGAAGATGAAGGAAGATGGTTTTGAAGGGCTAGAAAGCAGTCCTATGGACATAATTGAAGCTTCTAAAGCTGATATATTTTGTGGGCACAGTGAGAGACTGGCCATTGGTTTTGCACTAATTAATACTGCCCCTGGGATGCCTGTTTGGGTGACAAAGAATTTGTATATGTGCCGAAGTTGTCACAATACTGTCAAATTTATCTCTAAGGTAGTTCGCAGAGAGATTTCTGTTAGGGATGCGGAACAGTTTCACCATTTCAGGGGAGGCATCTGCTCCTGCATGGATGAAGGTTATTCGAGTCAGCCTAATTAGCTGGAAAACTGGAAGATATGTAGGATTGCATTAAAAAGCTATAACTGCAGGAAACTACAACTTCAACACAACCATGATAATGGGGCTGTAATGTGAATCACTGATCAGCCCCGTACATATCATGCTATACAGAATAGAGTCGCGGACTCTGTTATATCTTACACATAAGTTGTCTGATGAAGTGTATAATTTTAGTCAAGGATTTTCGTCCAAAAAAAATATAAAATTCAAGAATGATCACATTGTAACCTACATTTCAACGAGATACAAATAGATTTGGTGGGGATTTACTGGTAGAAATTTATATATAAAATACCATATTTGGTATGACAACTAAAATTCATTCAAAATTTTCGTGTTTATAATACCAGCTTGTCAAATAAAATATAGGCATACCAGGGTAAAAATATTGGTATACCAAACATTTTCTAAATGTTTTATGACAAATATTTAATTAAACAACATGAATATTATTAGGCAAAATGAATTGTGTTTTCGTCTACTTCTCAATTGTCATACTGGTATATTACTATATTTAACAGTAAAACTGTTTGTACCTGGAATTTGTCTTACTAGTGAAGTCATGTCTCATCAATTCTATCTGTAATATTTTCTATCAATTTGTAACAAAATTATTGGAAGCAAATGCATGATGGTAGAAACTAGAAAGAGTATACTTAATTGCAGCCTTATTTGTAAGAATTTTCAAATTTCTAGCACAGGTACATTACCTATGCTTCTTCAAAGATATACAAACCGGGATAGTAGAAGAAACAGAAACTGGCTTTGAAGTAAAAACAAGCTGTTTTTCAAATTATTGGAAGCAAATGCATGATGGTAGAAACTAGAAAGAGTATACTTAATTGCAGCCTTATTTGTAAGAATTTTCAAATTTCTAGCACAGGTACATTACCTATGCTTCTACAAAGATATACAGACCGGGATAGTAGAAGAAACAGAAACTGGCTTTGAAGTAAAAACAAGCTGTTATCACATATTTGACACTAAAATTCTTATACACAAATCAAACAATAGAATGCCTATATTTTACACACTTATTTTCTTTTTTTGGTTACCATAAATTTCATTCCCTTATTCAGCTAGCATCACTCCCAAATTGTAGACTAATAATAAAGCCTCAAATATACAAATCAAAATTTCACTGCTTTCTTAATTGTCTTGATGGATGTCCTAATGAAGCTGTTTGCCGCAGCATGATCCTCATTACCATTATCATCATCACTTACAATGGGGTTCTTTCCAATGTGGTCCACGCCTTTTCTCATCCCTAGAAGCAAAGATGGTGAAGATGGGATTCGCCTCAAGGTCCTGGCACTCTCTGACCTAACAAGCCTTTTTTCCTTTCTATGTTGTTCCCTTCTTTCCATCCCTTCAAAACTTGTATTACCATTTCCTACACTTGCGCAAGCTTCTTCAGTGCAAATTTTATTTCCTGTATGCATAAAATTTCTACTACCTTCATTTTCTATTTCATCTTTCTCTGTCCAACCATTCTTGTCATGAGGAACTTGCAGCTGCTTCTCTTTACTTTCAGAATCTGAAACTTTTGAGATCTTCAGCTCCTTTTGTGGATACTTCTGATTTAATTGTTTGATTATTTCTTCAGTTCCACTAGTTTCATTTTCGTTAGTTTCTTGTGGATCCACTTCTTGACTATTCTCTAAAAGCATTTGAAGCCACTTCTCCACATTCCCTTTGCCTCGTTCCTTCCTGCTTTCTTCGTCTTCCTCAGTTTCTGCTTCATGAACTGGGAATGAAATGCCATATTTTTTCTTACCTTCCCTGATTTCTAGCTTCTGAAGTTTGTGCTCGATTGAGTCTTCGTCCTCCAAGGCAACTAGCGATCTGTTATGCTCCTCAAGTTTCTCTTCTGTAATGTCATCAGCTGGTATTTTCAGTTCCTCTTCTTTTTCTTCTTGCTTTTGTTCTTCATTTGCAGATAAACCAGCTTCAGATGCCCTTTGTTCCTCCTCCAAGAATACTCTGAGCTCCTTGTGCAAAGGCGTTCTTGGCTTGATTCCTGGTAAATAAAGAACAGGTTTACTGTCTCTCTCTTCAAAGGTGGAATCATCTATTCTCGATCTCTTCCTTCCTTGCTCGCATTCAGGCCTTATCTGTTTCTCTATATCATCTCTTTGTTTATACTTCCGGTGAAGTTCTTTCTCTGCAGCATCACAAATTGCCCTCTGTGCTTCAAGTCGAGCCATAAGTGCATTAGTTGCAGCCTGGTTCAATCTTACTTGTTCCTTATAAATTACACTCCTGCAGAACACAATTTTCATTATCTAACTGTTTAAGCCAAAAGAAAATCTAAAAGGGTAATAATCATTTCAGTTTTGGTCATCTATCTTACTGGTGCATGGTGTCTCGAATCATCTTCTCTAGCATGGTCCTGTAAGAAGATTGAGCCTCCGCTAATCGCCTGCACTTTTCTGCCCTTCTCCTACGTTTTATAAGCGCCAATTCCAGATCTTGAATAACGAGTTTTTCCTCCTCATTTCTGACATTCATTTCATTCACTTCATTATCCAGCTTCTGTATTTCTGCCTGCATTCTTGTAGTTTCTTCTCTTTGCTTCAGGGAATCTCTGGCCATGACAATGACTTGGTATGGGTTTTTAACAAAATTTGGGTCTTCGTTTTCTTTCAGTAGATTGCCCTTGCCTTTTCTTGCTGCTACTGAAAAATATCAAAGGGTTGTAAGCAGAGGCTGGTCAGGTATCAAATCTATCTCTAATTATAATCAACAAAATTAAATAGCTACTGAATTCAAAGCTTCATCTGATAATTATGCACTAACCAATTGCAGGAGACATTGGCCTTGGCTTTCTATTGTAATCCAGTTGTTTTAAAAAGGTATCATATGATTCCCTTCGAGATTCTACGATTGCAGCTGGAGCAAGGCCAACTTCTTTTTTCAATCCAATGAAATGTTGTGGAAAAGAATGAGAATCCACGATTTGGGAAGCATTCAATTCTTCGTTTTCTCCATCAGAGAACAAAAATGAAAAGGCTCTGTGCCTGTCGTTTGCAAGTACAAATATTATCACCTTGATGTTTTAAAAAAGATTTCAATAAAGATGGGCAATAAAAAAATAAATCACCTACCTAAAGTCTGAGTTTGAAGAAGCAAAAATGGACAGGAATTGGTTTACAGAGAGACCCAATTGAAAATCCCACCATGGAATTAAGAATTCGAGCTTATTTTTCTTCCTCTTGCACACTTGCCGCTGTAATATCCTTAGATTGCTCAGAACAGTCAATCCTCCCCCTGCATATTCAACCCAAAGAAGCAAAATCAAGCTATTGCACCTGTTATACACATTCTCAGAGAGGTTGGGCTGGGAAAGAGAGATTACTTGAACAAGGAAACCAGTGATCGATGTCCCAAGCAAGAGGAGAGGCTGAGTCTGCGTGATAATGCAGGACATTGCCATAAGGATCTACTCGAATTACAGCAGGATCAAAACCAGCATTCCTGAAATTTGACAAACAGACAAACATCTAAATTCAGCTTATTTAAATTCTAAAATGTGTTCATGCTCAGCTGAATCTAAACTGAAGAGCCTACCCAAGATGGCTGAGCTGCTTCCATAAGAGACTGACAAAAATCTTAGGCTTGGTAGTTGGCTTAGCTTTCGGATCGATTATGGGAAACATCTGATCTAAATCCCTCGCCCCCGCAGCCTAAGTATTATCTCAAAGAACAAGATAGCAACAAAATAAAATAAACAAAATCATTTCATAAACATAACCCAAAATTGGTTTTCTTTAAATTTCCCGTCTTTTATAAAAAACCAAAAACCAGGAGATCTCCATTTCCTTACCTCGTCATCCTGCAGAGCATATGGAAGAAAAGTAAATGGAGGACCATGGCTGTAGGGACCGAAACACCGATCGCGGCAGAGCCTCGCATAGGCTCTTGGGTACCCAAGGTTCTCATTGGCGGCCATTTCCTCCGGCGTGAACTCATAATCGTCTGCCATTACCGTTGGTTGTGCTTCTTCTTCTGTGAAGGAAGTTATGGTGAAGATGCAGAGAGTGAAATAGGGGAAAATCTGTTTTGTCAATGAAGAGCTAACGGTCGAATTGGTTTCAATCTTAAATGTTGCAAAAACAAAGCAAAAACAAATTCAAATTTGGAGATGCCACGAAAGAAATCAAGTGTAGAGTGTTAACCGGGGTAACGGCTAGATGGGATAGAAGGGTGACCCCACAGCAATAACTATTGGTCACTTATGCAAATATCATAATTACTCATTTGCTTATTATAAATTTGAGATAATTCTAGCCAATTTTTTTTAAAATATTATATTTAAATGTTTTCAAATGACAAAAAAATTTTTGAAAAAAAAATGTTTATGTATGAGAGTGACAATTAAATAAATGAGTAGACGGACGATACTGTAATAATATCGTATTATTGCTATACAGATTGAGTTACATGACATTTTTCACTTAAAAGCACACAAAAAATGTGTGATATAATTTGAATTGCAATAATACGATATTATTGTACTGTCCAAATTATTTTCAAAATAAAGATGATAAAGTAATTAAACCAAAAAAAAAAGAGTGAAGAATATTTTCAGGTGTAGGGAATATTATTATATAGATAATGTCAAATTTGAAATCATAAAAGTAGAAAATGATCCCTAGCAAATCAATGTGGTTTGAATGGGAAAATTGGGTCACTACCATAAAAAGCCATTAAAAAGTTGCTTTTAGCTCCAAAGTACAAATCAAAATAAAATTCCAAATTTGTAATGTTGGTGTCCCCATGTCAAGTGATAAATTTAGATTTACTTTATTGTTTGGTTGATCATTAATGGGGTAAAGCACAAAGGCATGTCCCAGAATCTAATTTGAATTCATAATATTATTATTGTGGCCCACCAAAAAAAAAAAAAAAGAGTTGATTAGGTGTGTGGTGACATGAGAAAAAAATAGGCTTAATTGCATATTTGATTCCTTTAGTTTGTTAAAATTATATTTTTGATCTCTCAAATTTCATTTTAAATAATATAATCTCTTAATTTCATTAAAATTACAATTTTCGTTCCTTAGGATAAAATTAGAGAAACTAAAACTAAAATTTTGCTGCAACTTTAATGAAATTAAGGAAATCATATTGTTAATGCTGAAATTAGAAAAACTAAAATTATAATTTTGATAAATTAGAAGGATAAAAAATATAATTAAATTAAAAAAATACAAATAAGAATACTACATGGATTATTTTTTTGCCATATTAATATCAAATAAATGATGTTAAATTACAAATAAACAGTAGGGATTAAATTAAAAGTGATTAAAAGTATAGAGATCAAAATTAAAAATATATAAAAATTAAATTAAAAATTGAGTGAAAATTTTGGGACAAAAGGCAAAAGCTATATCATCCTACCATATTATTATCGTGGGCCGCCAACAAAATGAAAAAACTTGAATTTTCTTTTCCTCCATTGGGCCTTCAAGACGCAGCCTGAATGATAACCCCATATTCTCGATGTTTCAACTTTTGTAGATGTAGAACCCGGCCCGGTCCGGTCTATGTTGGCTAACTACAAAGCTTCACTAGATGGGAAACTCGGCCGAAGACCAAGAGAGCCGGTGAGGGTATATAACTATACAAGTCAGATCAGCTACCTAATTTGAACTGTGATCTTAATCATATTTGACTCAAATAAATTTTTAATATTTAATTAATAATGAATGATAGGTACTTCATTCTAAAATCATATTTCATAACATTCAATATGAATCATTGTATTGAAAAAATATTTATTTTATGAGCCAAGCATCATACGATTTGAAATGTTATTTTTCAAAATAATAATTTTTTTAAATTTTTTAAAACAAACATGTGATTTTCATTAGTTGGATAGGTTTGGCATACTAATTATATCATACTATTATTTGAAGGAGTATTTGATCTTTATATCTTTAATGATATTAAGTATAATTTAAGATATAAGTGTTTAATATATTATTATTTAAGATACATAATATCATTTAAGTATATTATGGTATGATAAAATAAGATCATTTTAAGTTATTTCATATTATTTAAAAATTTAAGAATAAATCACACTATTTTTATCTTTAACAATTTTTATAAAATATTAATTATATCATTTTTATTAACTTCTAATTATGAATATGAAAATTTTAAATATTATAATTTATTATATTTTGATATTCTAAACTATGATATATAAAGATCCATAATATAATATGTGTATAAAATTTTGTTTGACTGTGGAAGAAGGGCAAATATTATGAAAATAAATTGACAATATGATTCGTGTTTTTTAAATTATAGTCATTTATTTATTTTTAAATAGTCATAATTTATTTAATAAAATATATATATTTTATTTAATTAATTTATTATTATTATTTAAAAATAAATAAATAACCACAATATTAATCTCACCAAATCTGAATTTACATATTATGTTGCACTTTGTGTATCAATCTCCGTACTTGTGTTTTCACAACCGTAGAAACATACCTTGTAAGTTTTTATGTAAAATTATCCGTACATATTTTTAAATATGCCTAAATGGTGATTTTTAAATTAAATAATAAAAATTTTCTAAGCACCTACTAACAATGATTGCTGAGACTACTTGAATTGCAACTACTAATTAATTAATTAAATTAAGTAGCTACTTGGGTTGTTGAGTCTATATATATATATATATATATATATATATATATTATATAATAGTCAACAATTGTGCACTCTTAATTTTCTTGGAGAAGCGTTTAATGAGAAAATAAAATTTCAAAGCTTTCTTGAGACTTTGGCGAAAAGATTTTGATTTTGTGGTAGCCAATTAAACAGGTGACACAAAGTCTATATTATGTCTATACTTCTTCAATTGTCCCACGTAATGGGTTTAATTCCTTTTGCATGTCTCTCCTACCACTTCTTTTCTTCCAACTTACGTTACACCCAAGACCTACTGTAATTACAAAGATTCTAGAATTATAAAATCAAAATTTAGGAGCCTTTATGATTAATAGCGACGAAACCAAAAATAATAATAAGAAGAGATAAAAAAATATGCATTTAAAAATAAGAGTGGAAGGAATAATATAAAAATTTAGAAGGAACAATTATGTCATATATATATATATATATTTTGTTATTGAAGTTAGAGTTGGTGTTATTGTTTTTGTTAAGCAGCTACTCCGAATTTAATATAATCAGTTCTATCACTGCTTATGATACCTTGAATATTATAGTATAGGATATTAAAGAATAAAATGTCATAATATTTGAAAAAAAATTTATGTGAAGTGTGACAGTTGAAATTTATCAAATTTTAAATTAATAAAATTAAAAGTGATATAGTGTGAGATTTTTACGATTTTTGAATAATATGAAATATCATTTAAATTTTGTTTTATTTCATGATATCATATTATTTTAAAAGTCTTTTGTCATATTAGATAATAGCATGTAATATAAAATATAAGCATATATGATATTGCATGTCATCGTTTAATATATCAGAATTAAGAAACTAGTGTACCAAATGTATCCCTATATTTAAAGGAGTTGAGTTTTCTTTATCATTACATACATTTCGAGATTCACACATTCATAATTATTTCATCAGTTGAAAAAACAAAAACAAAGAATCCCCACATACAATATTTAATGATAAAACAACTCAATTTCTTAAAAGTAAGAATCACCCTTCACAAGCATAAATGAAGGAATATCATATATTGCTATGAATACGCATGCCATATAGAAGTGACCATTTTTGTTGAGTATAGAGTGACGTATAGAGTTGCATGCCATACATTCAGCTTGTCGCAATGTGAAATTTTCTTTGCGAGCCAAAGAAATGTGGTATGTCCCTTTGTTTTTGACAATAGCAGCCTAGCAGGACAGAGTGATTCAGTAGGTTTGAATTAGTTGTCCAGTTTCCAAGTTTTGGACTTTATTTGTGGTGGTGAAGCAGTTAATCTAATATAAATATGCCTTTATACCTTTATCATTTTCTTAGATATAAGAAGACTTTTGATACGATGTGCGACCGTTTCTAATATAAGAGGGAGGGAGTGCGACCCACTAATCCGGTCGCACCTATGACCCTAGATACCTACATGATCTTGATCTTGGTCTTTCCTATAATGATATTGCTTGCATGGGTTGAAGTTTATATACACCATTCTGACTTAAACCTCTTTGAAGCCTTCACAAGTACCAAAAATCGTTAGAAAAGGAAAAGGGAAGGGGGTGTGTATATATGACTTTTAATTTAAAAATATATATTACACAAGAAAATGAAATTCTTAGATAATATGAATTTATAAAATATAGGATAAATTATTTTAATCTCCTTTAAAATGGTAACATAACACTATTCTTCTTATTTTTAAAATGATAATTTCTTTATGAAAGTATAATATATCAATTTATCCTTATTTATTAGTCACTTACTATATTCTTAGTGTTAAGGATTGATATTTTTACATTTTCGTAAAGATGGGTCTTATTTTAAAAATAAATAAATAAAGTATCGAATGCCATATGATCAAACTTCTAAAGAAGCCAATTAAGATAATTTATCTTAAAATTTATATATACTTATTAGTCAGGATGTAAATTTTTCTACTTAATCATATTAGTCAAAACGTTACGTTTCAACTGTGATTCGATACATACCTAAACCTCCATCACGGGAAGATTATTGTCACATCTTGATCCAATTAATAGTTCACCTGGTTTATGTAAATTTTATAAATTAAACAATCCATGTGAAAATTTGGAGGAGAAAGATGCAAAGGCGGTGTTTTATGTCTAGAGGAAAAGGTCAACTGGTGATAGCAGCTTAGGTAGAGAAGTTGACGTCGAATTCATTGATAACAGAGGCTACAGAGTTGTGTTCTAACAAGTTTCATTTAGTAAAAGGAGTGACGTATGCTAATCCACAAACTTGCAAAGACTCCTAACCTCATGCCGCCATGGCTTCAGTGTTATCTGATGTTGAAAGGGGTCATCGTTTTTTAGTTTCAAACCTCAAATATCTTATTTTCACATCTTGTCATTCATACATTTTATTCTTCCATTGTCTTTTATAATCATTAATTTAATATCAAATTAATGATAAAGGATGAAAAATAATAATAAATTATTATTTGTAATAGGTGTAAAAATAATATTAAAAAATAGCATAAAAATAATTTTTGATATAAAAAATTGAATTTTATAAGAATTATGTTTTATGAGAAGAGCATTCCTCCTATAAAGATAGTAGGCGGTTGCTATATTGTCACCTGGGCTGTAGAAATACAGTTTCACTTTGCACAACATTTTTTTATTTTTAGGTATTATTTAATTATTTTTTATGTTATTGTATTTTTTTTTAAAATTTTTTTTAATGTTTTTAGATTTCTTTACTTAAGAAAAAGTGAGTTATAAAAAAGTTGTTGAAAGAACAGTATAATAAGTATAAAAAAATTTCAAAAAATTTTAAAAAATATATCAGAAATAAATAATTATCAAATAATACCAAAAAACCAAATAAATTAAAAAAAACCAAAAAATAAGTGGTGAGAGATAGGGATGTATTTCTACCCCAAAGGCGGTAGAGCATAGAAATCCCCAAAATATAGAATGTGTTGAAAGAACAATATAATAAGTATAAAAAATTTTCAAAAAAATTTTAAAAAAATATCAGAAATAAACAATTATCAAATAATACCAAAAAACAAAATAAATTAAAGAAAACCAAAAAATAAGTGGTGAGAGATAGGGATGTATTTCTACCCCAAAGGTGGTAGAGCATAGAAATCCCCAAAATATAGAATGGAAAGAAATACTAAGAGAATAATCATGAAGTTGATGTTTTTGACTTTCATTTGCTAGGAGCATACCTATTTATATATACATCATGTATATTTATAATCAAGATTAGGTAGGCTTAAGATTAAAGCACAATAAATTTTTAATTGTTACGTTTAAATTTATTGTAATTTAAAGTTATCATTAAAAGTTAAATAATAATATATATTCGTGAGTAAAGTCTAAATTTAATTTGTGTTTAATTTATATAAAAAAAATTTAATAATTTTTAGAAATAAATAGACTGAATCCAAATATTAGGCTTAAGCCAAGGCCGCAGAGTTAGGCCTAGTATGCACATGGGACCCTCGACCAGTGAATAATACATGCCATTCTTTTCTTTCCTGTCCACAGGATAGGAGAGCTGAACAATCAGAGAAAGAGTTTGTTTCACTTTTCTTAGCTATTGAGTTCCATTAATTGTGCCTATTTATACAGAATTACAAGAGTCATTTCTGGATATATTTGGGTTTAAATTAGCAGCTGTCGCAGGTGTATTTATTTTTTATTTCTTGGTTGGCAAATGGATAGTGGTAATCTGTATAAAGCTAGTAGTAGCTTACGAGCAAGCAGTTCTTCAATATGGAGAAACACTGCAATGGACGTTTTCTCCAGGTCTTCTCACGAAGAAGATGATGAAGAAGCTCTGAAATGGGCTGCTCTTGAAAAACTCCCTACTTACAGTCGTTTAAAGAAAGGCTTGTTGACCACATCCCAAGGTGAGGTGAGTGAAATTGATGTCTCTGATATTGGATTACAGGAAAGAAAGTTATTGTTGGAGAGGCTGGTAAGAGTTGCTGAAGAAGACAATGAGAAGTTTCTGTTGAAGCTGAGGGAAAGAACTAATAGGTAATAATCCATTAATATTTCAGTATTTCCTGCTGGAGTTTTCTCCTCTCGTCTTCCTCCTCCTCCTCCTCCATATATCTCCTTGACAGTACACTAATGAGTTTTCTTCCTCTTCTCTACCTTTGAATATTTATAGAGTTGGGATTCATATTCCAACAATTGAAGTCCGGTTTGAGCACCTAAATGTGGAGGCAGAGGCTTATGTGGGAAGCAGAGCCGTCCCCACGTTCTTCAACTTCATTGTTAATATAGTAGAGGTAACCAACGGCGAATTCTAGTATTTTAGATCAAAATTATTGTTGTTTTTTGTTCAAGTTTTTTATCTATGATTATTCTGACAATCTTTATCTCTTTCGTCTTCCAGAGTTTCTTGAATTATCTCCATATTCTTTCAAGCAGAAAGAAGCATTTGACTATTCTTAAAAATGTTGGTGGAATCGTGAGACCTCGTAGGTGAGAAGGCAGGCTTGAGTGAACTCGAAAGCTCAAACCTTATTTCAATATTGAAGTCTTATACTTTGAAATTGCATATTTCAGGATGATATTGCTTTTAGGTCCACCTAGTTCTGGAAAAACCACACTCCTTTTGGCTCTGGCGGGAAAGCTTGACCCAGATCTTCAGGTGAAAATAATTTCATTTGCCCTTAGCTTTCTATTTCAATAAGCTAACTTAGTTATTTATATCCAATTTGAATGCTGATATATGCTCCAGGTATCTGGGAGAGTGACTTATAATGGCCATGAAATGAATGAATTTGTACCCCAGAGAACTGCTGCCTATATCAGTCAGCATGATGTTCATATTGGAGAAATGACTGTAAGGGAAACCTTGGCATTTTCTGCAAGGTGCCAAGGGGTAGGATCACGTTATGGTTAGTCAATTTTTACATAAAGTCCTTCCTTTTTAATCCTTTTTGATTTTTTTTTTGAACTCATTTTGTTTGAGAATGAGAACTGGCATAAATGTAATCTAAGCATAACTATGTATTATTTTGGAAATCTTACAGATTTGCTATCTGAATTGTCAAGAAGAGAGATTGAAGCAAATATTAAGCCTGACCCAGATATTGATATCTATATGAAGGTGAAAAAGGAGCCTTTGTCAATATTTTTTGCACTAGAAGAATGAACTTTTTAAAGCGTGTCATATGAACAAAGCATTCCTTGGGTTTTTTTATTAGTAATGTGGTCTAGAGGAGTCCTAACCTTCTATTTTCTTGTAATAACATTGATTAAAAGCAGGTTATTTTACTCCCCACCCCTTAAATCACTGGAATTGTTAACTATGATGGACAAGTTTATTTTTGATCTTATTGGCTTATGATATACCAGGCAACAGCATCTGAAGGCCAGGAAGCAAACCAGATGATGACTGAGTATGTACTTAAGGTAGTATCACAAGTTCTTCTGGTTTTACTGGAATTTTATTAATGTCTTCTTGGCAGCACCTAGGTTCTTATTTTATAATGTACAGATTTTGGGACTGGAAATATGCGCTGATACTCTGGTAGGGGATGAAATGTTGCGTGGCATCTCTGGTGGCCAAAGGAAGCGCGTTACGACAGGTACTGGTTCAACTCCTTGTCCCTAAAATTGAACTCAATCTGTATTTTCCATGATATATTCTGATTTTATTTTGTATTTATGACTTACAGGAGAGATGCTGGTTGGACCAGCAAATGCATTGTTCATGGATGAAATATCCACAGGCTTGGACAGTTCCACAACTTTTCAAATTGTGAAATGTCTCAGCCAAATTGTTCACATTCTAGATGGAACAGCAGTTATCTCTCTTCTACAACCAGCACCAGAGACATATGAACTTTTTGATGACATTATTCTCCTCTCTGATGGCCAAATAGTCTACCAAGGACCCCGTGAACACATCCTTGAGTTTTTTGAGTCCATGGGTTTTAAATGTCCTGAGAGAAAAGGTGTTGCTGACTTCCTTCAAGAAGTAAGTCACTATTTACCTCATAGGTATTATGAAGATGAGTAGAATCTGTAAATTCGTATGTATCCATATTCTTTATCTGTTCTTGCAGGTAACTTCAAGAAAGGATCAGGAGCAGTACTGGGTGTGCAGAGATAAACCATACAGTTTTGTAACAGTTGATGAATTTGCTGAGGCATTTCAAACATTCCATGTGGGTAGAATAATTGGAGATGAGCTTGCAGTTCCCTTTGATAAGACTTCGAATCACCCAGCTGCACTAACAACTGAAAAGTATGGAATTAGCAAGAAGGAGTTGTTGAAAGCTAACTTCTCAAGAGAGTATTTGCTTATGAAGAGAAACTCATTCGTTTATATCTTCAAACTATCCCAAGTAATTATGTTCAACTGATTTGCTTCTTCTTTTCAATTTGCATACATGGTTTTGACGTGTGATTTTTCTCCCTTGTTGCTTTTAGCTTGCAGTCATGGCAGTCATAGCAATGACATTATTCCTACGAACTGAGATGCACAAGGATTCTGTAGATAATGGAGGAATTTACGTTGGTGCACTGTTTTTCACTATTGTAATGGTAATGTTTAATGGGATGTCTGAGATATCTATGACTATTGGGAAGCTTCCTGTTTTTTACAAGCAAAGAGACCTGCTATTCTATCCTGCATGGGCGTATGCTATTCCCGGTTGGATCCTCAAGATCCCCGTTACATTGGCTGAAGTTGTTGTCTGGGTATTTGTCTCCTACTATGTTATTGGATTTGACCCAAATGTTGGCAGGTAAAAAGCTGTCATTATCTACTTTGAACCAGTGGAGTAGTTGCACATATGAAGTACAAAAACTTAAAATAAAAAAAAAAGTGAATACGATGCAATCGAACTGCACCATATTTTTCGACATTAAAATATAATTTTTTTTATTTTTTATTTTTATTTTTTTATTTTTTAATATTAATTAATTATTATTTATGTCAATTTTTTAAAATTTTTAAATTTTTTTTACATCTTTTATGTACTATTTATCCATAACTTTTTTAATACTATTTATTTATAAATAAAAATACTTTTAAAAAATACAAAAACATTTTAAAAAATTATTTAAATAATATATAATATAAATAATAATTTACTAATATTAAAAAATAAAAAATAAAATAAAAACTCCAAGCTACACTTAGAATTCACTAAAAAAAAAAAAGACACGACATTTGAGATTTTGTGTATTACGGTGTACATGTCTGCGTCAGCTTCTATGTTTCTTAGTTGTTGTTCTGTTGCACTAAATGTGAGATGCTGCTGTTGATGCAGGTTTTTCAAGCAATACCTTCTGCTATTACTTCTTGGCCAAATGGCTTCGGCCATGTTCCGAACAATTGCGGCAACGGGTAGGAATATGATAATTGCTAACACATTTGGGGCATTTGCAATAGTTACACTTCTTACGCTGGGTGGCTTCATCTTGTCAAGAGGTACAATAATAGGTCAATAGAAATATAAATGTATAAACGATTTTAAATTTTCAAATTATTGAACCTTATACAATGCTTCTTTCTTTTGATTTCCTCCTGACACAGAGGACATCAAGAAATGGTGGATATGGGGTTACTGGATTTCACCTTTAATGTATGGGCAGAATGCTATAATGGTCAATGAATTCCTTGGGAAGAGTTGGAACCATGTAATTTCTCGTATCATCAACCTAAACTGTCTTCTTTCTTGTTTTCTAGTGAGAAGTTGGAACATCTAATTTATTTACTCTCCAACCAAAGGTTCTGCCACATTCGACTGAGCCACTGGGAGTTGAGGTTCTGAAGTCTCGTGGGTTCTTCACAAGTGCATACTGGTACTGGATAGGGGTTGGGGCATTGTTTGGATTTGTACTTCTACTGAACATCACTTTCACTTTGGCACTCACTTATCTCAACGGTGAGTATCTTCGCCTGTATTTTTATAATATTCTTGCAGTGATGCTTGATATTATTGACACGTAAAATGATTGAGCAGCATATGAGAAGCCACAGGCTGTAATATCCGAAGAATCTCAAGACAGTAAGCATAATGACAAAACTGAAGAAGGCATTGAATTACGAAGCAGAGGAAATGCACCTAGTAGCAGGATTAACATCGGTGATGTATTTTATTGTTTGACTTACATGCATAAGAATGCAGACATTTGCAGCACACATATATGCATCTCTCAGGGTATTGTAATTCATATTAAGTTTTTAGATTCTAAACTTCGTTTCAATTGTCTTACAGGCAACTTGGATGATAGTAGCACAGAAAGTATGTCATCCAGGTCTGCATCAGTGAGGCCAGATGCTGGGGTTGAGTCTAGCCAAAGGAGGAAAAGGGGAATGGTTCTTCCATTTGAACCACATTCTATCACCTTTGATGAAATTACTTACTCCGTTGACATGCCACAGGTGACTGATTTTTATAGAGGAAATGTAATGATACGACTGGAAGAGCGTATTATCATCAGTGTGCAGTAGTTGGAAATAAAAAAGCATTCACTCTTTCGATTTCAACTTGCAGGAAATGAAGAATCAGGGTGTAGTTGAAGACAGATTGGTGCTTCTGAAGGGTGTTAGTGGTGCATTCAGGCCAGGTGTTCTCACTGCTCTGATGGGTGTAAGTGGAGCAGGTAAAACAACTTTGATGGATGTGCTGGCCGGTAGGAAAACTGGTGGGTATATTGAGGGGAGCATCACGATTTCAGGGTACCCTAAAAAGCAAGAAACATTTGCTCGAATCTCTGGTTACTGTGAGCAGAATGATATCCACTCTCCTCATGTCACAGTCTATGAAGCCTTGCTTTACTCAGCATGGCTTCGTTTATCCCCCGAAGTCAATTCCAAAGCCAGAAAGGTTAGCAGTAGCACTTGAAACCCAAAAAAGCATATAGCCTCTCCCTGCCCCCATGCACACACTGGAAAAATACCTATACTGACTGATTCTAAGTGTCAGAGACTCAGTTGATTACCTTTTCTTTTGCATCTGATAAATGGTTGCAGATGTTTATTGAGGAAGTCATGGAGCTGGTGGAGCTGAACCCACTGAGGCAATCCCTGGTTGGTTTGCCTGATGTGAATGGTCTCTCTACTGAACAGCGCAAGAGGCTAACTATAGCAGTCGAATTAGTTGCTAATCCCTCCATAATTTTCATGGATGAGCCAACTTCAGGGCTAGATGCCAGAGCTGCTGCAATTGTTATGAGAACAGTTAGAAACACAGTGAACACAGGAAGAACAGTTGTCTGTACTATCCATCAACCAAGCATTGACATATTTGAATCTTTTGATGAGGTGAGGGAGAATAATGACCAAAAGAAATTTATGTATTTTGTAATTTGGTTCTCCATCTAAATTGAGCATGTTAAACAAAAATATGGTTTCAGCTTTTCCTACTGAAGCGAGGAGGACAAGAAATCTATGTTGGGCCACTGGGTCGTCATTCCAGCCACCTCATCAAGTATTTTGAGGTAAGATGTGTCAAAACAATTAACAAGCGCTTCAAATGACTATCATAGTTCTTGACAGTTGTTCCTAATACTGCAATGTTTCTACCTTTGCTATTATCTAGATGATTCAAGGGGTTAGTAAAATCAAAGACGGATACAACCCGGCAACTTGGATGTTGGAAGTTACGACTTCAGCACAAGAAATGGCTTTAGGTGTTGACTTTGCTGATTTATACAAAAACTCTGAACTATATAGGTAAGCTATTATATTTAACTTAACGCTCCTATCTCAGTATGACACTGACATGATTTTAAATTAGTGCTGAAACCATGTTTATGGCATATGTTAGGAGGAACAAAGCACTTATAACAGAATTGAGCAAGCCTGCACCTGGTTCCAAAGATCTTCATTTCCCTACTCAATATGCACAGTCATTTTTCATTCAATGCATGGCCTGCTTATGGAAACAGCATTGGTCATACTGGCGGAATCCGCCGTACACTGCAGTGAGATTTTTGTTCACTACATTCATAGCTTTGATATTTGGAACCATGTTCTGGGACCTTGGATCAAAAACGTAAGCTGCAATTGGATAATTCAAAATAACAAACTGGTTTAAAAAGTATTACTTTCACCTTTCAATTTGAACTTCCTTTTTGAAAATCTTGCAGACGTAAGAAACAAGATCTGTATAATGCTATGGGTTCAATGTATAATGCTGTACTCTTCCTTGGGGTCCAGAATGCCGCTTCTGTGCAGCCAGTGGTGGCCGTTGAACGAACTGTGTTTTATAGAGAAAGAGCAGCTGGAATGTACTCAGCCTTCCCCTATGCATTTGCACAGGTAATTAGAACAACCTTAGAGAAACATTTTCTGTATCTTAAGCATATTGAAGAATCATTGTAACTTGATAAACCTTTGTCCCAGGTTGTAATAGAGCTACCATATATTCTTGCCCAAGCTGTAACATACGGTGTCATAGTATACGCAATGATTGGATTTGAATGGACTGCAAGCAAATTCTTTTGGTATCTATTCTTCATGTACTTCACCTTCCTATATTTCACCTTTTATGGCATGATGACTGTGGCCGTCACACCAAATCACCACATTGCTTCCATTGTTGCCGCTGCATTTTATGGACTGTGGAATCTCTTCTCAGGATTCGTCATCCCAAGACCTGTAAGTGATGCCAACCTATAAATATATAAAACAAATTCAATTTTAACCCTTCAAAGTTGAAGATTGTACCATCATCAATTTGATATTCTACAGATTTTTCATATCACTTTAATCAGGTACTAAAACGATACCAATAATATTTTTCGAGTATAAAAAAATATATGAAATCGAAAAAAAAAAATCATACTTTCCATTACTCAAACGATACGAAAAATTGATAACAACCCTATAATTCAATAACCAAAATAAGGTTTTGTTAATATGTGCAAGTGATTTCTATGGATGCATAGTGTTATTTTCCATGTTCTTACCTTGTTTGGATAACAGAGTATTCCTGTGTGGTGGAGATGGTATTACTGGGCATGTCCAGTGGCCTGGACCTTATACGGACTGGTTGCATCGCAGTTTGGAGATATAACAAGCACAATGGAGTCAAATCAGACAGTGAAGGAGTTTCTAAGAAGCCATTTTGGTTTCAGAGATGATTTCATAGGGGTTATTGCAGGTGTAGTTGTTGGGTTTGCTCTGCTCTTTGCTTTCATCTTTGCCGTTTCTGTCAAGGTTTTCAACTTCCAAAGGCGATAGAATGTAGATACTGTACAAGAACGTACAGATCACGAAAAGGAAAACGAGCGGCTTATATGAGATTTGGATCCAGATTTGGGCACGTTGGTGCATACGGTTCTTTAAGCATTATCCTACCGTCCATTCAATAATCAAGATGATGAAGGAGAAAATACATTGTTCAAAGCTCATGTTATAAAAGGGATAAATATTTTGATATTATCCTAATATTCTATTCTTTCATTTTCTGCCCAAATAAACAGAAATGGGCTTTTTCCTTGAGGTTAATATCTGGGCCTTGCAGCAAATCCGTGCCTAATGAAATGGGCTTTTCATTGGTGACTATAATTCACAAGTTAGAATGATGTTGAAATTAGAAAGCTTTTTGCAAGAAGCAAATAAAAATGTGCTTTTTATGCTTCTAGTAATAATATTTTATGAGTAATTTTTTATTTTATTTTTTTATTTTAAGAAATAATTTTAAAGAATTTTAAAATATTTTAAAAAGAATATTTTTATTTTCTTTATTTTATTTTATGATTTATTTTCAAGTACTTGTGTTATGAAAAGATTTATTTTTATTTATTTTTAAAATTCTTTTAAATTATTTCTTAAAATAAAAAAAATTAAAAGACAGAAATAAAAAGCTACTCGAAATGTTTGAGTAGCAATAGGAAACACCAAATAAAAAAGATGATTTGTAAAAATTGGAATTCTTTCAGAATTTTATGTTTAAAGAAAATCTTATGTAACAATACTCTGCTTAATTAATATTGTCATCAAATATTTGATAATTTTATTAGTGTCAATTAACTAAACAAAATATTGATAGATTAGAATTCCAATAGAATTTTTTCCAATAGAGTTATCTAATATACACTGGAGGCTTGGAGCTTGTCGTTTTTAATATAAAGAGAATAGAATAATTAGAGAAGCTATAACATGTATGTATGTTAGCCTATAATATAGATGTCCAGAACTAATGAAGTTTTAGTGTAATCATGGAGTTATTTTTTGGTAATCAATGTGTAATAATAATTGTCCAATAGTAAAACATGGCACTTGAACTGAAGTGATGTAGTTAAATAAAAAATATAAGGATTTAACTTATAATTATAATTAAATTTAATAATGGACAACAACTACTCTATGATAATGATAATGTGGGATTGCAGTTATAATAAAAAATTATTTCTTCCGTTTTAAATTATTTGTCGTTTTAAGATTTTTATTTTGTTTCAAATTATCTATCATTTTATATTACTAATGAAATATTAATTGTTATTTTTTCAATATTATTCCTATTTTTTGTTATCTTTAATAAAATAATAACGAGAGTTTAAATTGACTTTAATAAAAATAATTTAATTAAGAATAATTATTTTTTATTAAAATTAAGATTATTTAATAGTTACCTTAATTTTTATATCATTATCTTAAATACAAAATAATTTAAAATAAATAACTATAACTTTTTCAAGAATAAGCGATTTAGCCCCCCACGTGGCAGTCACTCTGTAATGCCATCTTAAAAAAAAAAAATTTAAAATTTCTTTTCTTTTCTCTCTCCCTCACCCCCGAAAATCTTTCCTCCTCTTCCTTATATCTACGGCTTCTCCCCCCTTCAAATATTTCCCCTGTTTCGAAATACCCCCTGTTTCGGCCCTGAGAGACAAGAAGCCTTCCCCCCATCGCACGTTCGTCTCCTCCTCGAGTTCACTACCGTGGGTCCCTGCCTGCAGTCGCCCAGCAGCCACGGCCTACCAGTCACCGTCGTGGGCAGCCAGAAAGCCGAGGCGACGTCCTCCACCTTAAGTTTCCCTGCTCAGTGCGCGATTTTCTCCAGAGAGATTCTAGCCACCTCCCGTCGTTTCCACCGGCCAATCACCGGTGTTGAACACCGTCCACGGGCAATCTTGGGTTCCAGCAGTTTGGGTGGTGAAGGAAGTGGCTGGAGCGTCACTTTTGAGAAGGAAAACAGGCGTGGAGTTTTGTAAATTCTCAAGTAAAATTGTGAGTTAATCCTCTATACTACTTGCTATGAGATTGAAACCTTGTTTAAGCATTCCTTTCTTCCTATTTTCCTCAATTTCCATGATGGTCACAGAACATTAGAATTTAGTTTTGGATTTTGCACACCAAGTGCTTGATAGAATGCTAGAAAGAAATGAAAATCTGGTTGTAAAGAAAAAACGAATTTCTAGTTCTTTTAGCAATATAAATTATGGGTTGAGAGCAAAATTCTGGTTTTGGCAAGAAGGGAATTCTGAACACATAAGGAAAGTTTGCTAATTCTTATGGGTAATGTGACTTCAAAAATTATTATGAGTTTTGCGATCCTTTCACGGGTTGAAATCTACCGTGAGTCATTGGTTAAATTCATGTTCAGCAGTTAAATTGAATAATCAAAGTACTTTCTAATTATTAGAGAGTGGCTAGAAAAGTAGTCATAGATTAGTACTGATGGGTTATGCATATGTGGTTGCATATAGGCTTGTCAGAAACTAACCCATTGGAAACAGCTCAGTCCTAAAGTAGAAACAATTGGAACTTGAGTAGTAAGTCTCCAAATTTAACAAAGGTGAGTGGATTCCTACTTACCCCTTGATGCATGAATTATTAAAATTTATTTTGTGGACAAATGATGTTAATTGAGT
>JASKGM010000009.1:1217594-1227893 GCA_034509205.1 Ceratonia siliqua
CTCTTCAAAATGTAATTAATAATATTTTTAAGAGTATTTATTTCATTATGAGAAGTGATTATTCAAAGGATAAATTAATACTCCCAAATTTAAGACCTTGATTGAAATTTTCTCAAAATTTTATATGAAATACATGGTGCTAGCAACATGACATAATCATATTATATTCAATAAATATAAATTATGTATGTATTTTAAATAAAATATAATTAATTTCACATAAATTCAACACAATATAATATATGTGATAAATTGTTGTGGTGGTCTAATTTCATCTTACAGAAAGTGTCTTGTAAGAGAAATGAAGAATTTTATTTATATACAATACTTAATAATTTTATCTAGACAATGTGGGAATTCCAATACTCCTTCTCATGATCAGAAGAAGTGAACCTAATACACCACTTAACGGAAGTATGAGCATTTCTTTGCCTGGCGTAGGTCTTGGTCTCAATCTTGGGCCACCAACTTTAATACCACGATGAATTTTCGTTGTTACTTAACTCCTCCTCGTATAAGTACCTTATGAGGAGAAAAATGCCTTTCACTTATACACCACTTAATGGTGGTATAACCATATTTATTCCTGGTGTAGGCTCAGATTCCAAGATCTCTCAAGATCAGAAAAACTCGCTCTGATACCATGATAAATTTTTATAATGATCTAATTCTTCTTCACAAAAGAGTATTGTAAAATAAAAAAATGTCTCTTACTTATATATACTCCTTAATAACTTTATTTATGTAATATGAGACTTCAATCCTTATATGTAAAAATTGAGAGTGAATTTAAAGTGAATAATATCTCTCTTCTCTTAATAAATAAAAAATATATAAATCCTAGCCTGCTGATATGGATGTGTGAATAGTATTAGTGACTAGAGTACAAGCAATGATGATGGGAAAATCTGAACCCAACATATAAAAATAAATAGAAACTATAAAAGCAATCCACTCATTCACATAAATCACTTGTTTCATATTTTATTTCCTGAATCTTATACAAATCACAAAATAGGATTTCAATCTCTTGTTGGATGATCTCTTCCCTAACTGGCAAAAAAATTCAGCACTTTGTCTAATATTATTATTATTTCCCCCCATGTTTCTCGTTGAGAAAATCCCTTCCTTTGTGCTTTTGCTTTGCTTTTCTTATGGCACAGGAATAGCTAGACCAACTGCTCCTGTATTTCCCGCCCTTATCTACCCAAATCTAGAAAATACACGTTTGCAAAGCAATTCATGTCAATTATATAAACTTTATTTTTAAAGTGGTTATAAATTATTGGGATAATTATATTTGAATTTAAGTTATCGCACTTAAATTTTTGAGTAAATTATATTTATTTTTATTAAAAATATTTTAATTATATGATTATTTTTTTATTAAAAATAATATTATAACTTAATATAATTTTAAATTTAAATTTAATTAAATTATTTATATGTATAGAATACAAATATCTTGAAAATCTTTAAATTTATTTATTATTGATATCAAAATTATTAAGAGTAAATGAATACATAAATTATTTGAGTTTCATAAGATTGTTTTGTTTTTGTTTTTTAATCAAGTGTATTTTAAACATATAAATTATTTAAGTAAGGTTAAATTAAAAATTAGATTAAGTTGAAATATTTATTTAACTTTTAAAAAAAATTGTGTATATTTTTATAATAAATAAGAAAATTATATAATTAAGACATATATAATAAAATAATACATTCTAAATCATTCAACACTCGGCCTATTGTAGTGGTTATCACATTCGTTGTGTTTGGCATATGAATCATGGAGCAAGCAACCAAACTGGAACACGTTAATAGTCTCTTAGAGTTTGATCTTTATCATCTCCATAATATTCTTTGAATAATTCTGATTCTTCTGGGTCAGGAAATTAGACTTTAGAGTGTCTTTATATATGAAGTGTACATCCTGTTTGGTGCATGTGTTTTTGCTCTTGGATTCTTCTTTTGTGTCGTCTTTGAGCCAATGGACAGGATGACTGGAATTTCCATTCTTCTATTTTTCAGATTTATTCTTTCGGACTTCAAATAGCTAAAGGATCTCCTCCATAGAAAAGTAAGTTTACTCACTAATCAATTGGGTACCATATATTATTTTAGCGTCCTCACAATTCATTTGTTTATGTACTAGTATGACCATTCATTTTATTTTGAATAACTAAAATGTGTTCTTCATTTTTTACTTTCTCACATATCTTGATCGTCTATTTATTTTGAACGATTAAGATTTGATGAACATGATGAGTGGACCCGAATTTTGCCATATTGCACTGTGGTATGATTGAATTTATTATATTTTAATTGTTTATTTTTATACGAACGATTATAATTTTATATAATTTTTTTAAATTAAAATTTTTTTTTTACACAAACAATTATGATTATATAAAATTTTTTTTCATAGATAAAATTTAATTTCATGTGTTAATCAACCTTACACATAATATGATATCCATTGGTTGATTCTTGTATGAATTTAATTTCATGACTGTACTTTTTGCTGTACCGAACCAAAAAGGATGTCAGGGCTTTGCTCAAGAACTTTTCCCAGTGGTTATAGATTTCTTTGTTGACAGTTGATACAGTACCAATTTCTTGTTTTTTCTTATAATATAATATAAATTTTATTTATTTAGATTTATTTTAAAAATAAATTATTTTTTTTAAATAATATATTTTAATAAAAATATATCTGTTTATTTAAATTTATAAAAAAATAATAAATTAATAAAAATTAAGAAAATCTAAAAAAAAAATAAAAAAAATTTATTTTTAAAATTATTGTATCCAAATATAAAATAATTTTTCCCTTAAAAAAACTTGTTCCTCTCTATTATAATTAGGGTAGAAATTAATGGTGGCCAATGTTACGGTGATAATAGTCCCTAAATCTGCGGGATGCTAATGAATGACAGGAAAGGGCACTGCATATATACGTCCAAAATATCATTAGTAGAACAGAATCTAATAGAAATTATATAGAGCCAAACACATAAACCCAAAAGAGAAAGAAAAGTAGAAGAGGGAAAGATAAGGAAAAGGAGAGGCTTCTGATGATGATGTTTCCGATTAGGAGCCAGTCTGTGTGGCATATTACCATTGAAAACGATAAGATTTTAGAATTTGGAGCCATTCTGGTTGGAATCATATATACATTGACCCTGCAGCCTGGAAGAGGTTAAGCCTTATTAATTGACTCACAAATATATAAATACCTTTCAATCTCATCGATTCCAAAAGCTTTCGCAGTCATTCACAATTTGAAAAGATATTGACCTAATGAAGGAGGATCAGTCCATAGTTTTATAATAATGATTATGATCTTCTCTTGACCCCCCACTCTTATATAAATCTTCATAGTTCATACACTTGCTCGTGCGGTGGGAAGAAAGAAACAAGAGCTCATCCTCCTCTTAATGTGATTACAAAAGGTTGAAATTGAAGCCGTGTTGAAAAGTTTGATGATGCACTCGTCTTATTCTTATTATAAGATTGGTGCAAGTAAAACATCTCATTCACAGAATCTCAATGCAAAATCTAAGCTTAATTATATATATATTAGAGATGTGATTGAGGTTGATTCTGATATCCGGGCCTATAAACAAACTTGACACTGATATTTGACAAAAACACTTGAACAAAATGATGATTTGGGTTCATTGGAAGGAGCGAAATGGCACTGTGTTATACTTGTTTTTGCATTATGCAGGCAAAGATAGGAACAAAACTGTCAGTTCAAAGTAGGATTCTGAAGTAGTCCCCAAATATTTTGCTCATATTCAAATACAACTACTAAACTTCACCACAAAAAGAAAGGGTTGGCTGCCTCTGCACCTCACCAGTCACCATGCAATTATTTGTTCAAAGTTGGGATTTAGCTGTCTTTCGCTTTGAGGCCATTCAATCATTCTCGTGAGTCCTGATCATGGAGTCCTTTAAAGTTTAAACAAGCCTAGCAGCTACCTTAGGATCCACTATCTCAAGCATCTTGCGTCATAATCAAACCACAGTAACAAGCTCCTGTTTTTCTGCAAAACTTCTTGCTAAGAAACCATGTCCCTGTGCTTGACAACACTGCAACACTAAACACACATGTTTATGTCGTATCATGCCATGTCTTTATGTTTCATATTTTGTTGTGTGTCATGATCACAAAACATCTTAAACAGCATTAAGATATGCTAAATGAACTTAATGGTTATCTAGAGATGTTTAGTACTGTGAATGTGATGTAATTTGAATATGCAGAAAGGAGAGAAGTTAATGGAAAAGATGATATTGCAAAGACAAAGAAGAGCTTTCTTTAGGATGTTAGTTAGCTACTATTATCCTCTTTTTGCTACTTAATCATGAACCATTAATATTTTATCAACAGGAGACCGAAAGCTACCTCATCATTATGTTAAGCTAGCTCTGTTATCCTCTATGTCATTGTCAGAAGGTAGGATTCATTGATCATTGGATTGATTAGTTTACATCACTTAACTAATTAATGAATAGTTTAACATTCATTATCAATAGAATGATCATTTGATTACAATTAAACAATGGCTTTTGTGAAAAGACAAATTGCACGAAAATTATTGAAAGGTTTAGAACTTGTTCTAAAATCGTTTAATCTGATCCTACTCCAATAATAAAATAATAGCTATGGAAAATAGACCTTTTTCCATTCAATAATGACTTATGGAAGATTATTACCGTATCTATTTTGTTTGTATTTTATGGATGATAATGATAGGACTTTCAAGCTTTGTTCAAGAAAAGAAAAGAAGAGATTAAAATGAAATAGAAGATTATTATATTACGACACAACACATACGGATATAACCAAAACAACTAGTTTACTTTTTGGCAAGTCCATGAGAAACCCCACATGACAGTGAACAAGGAAAAACAAAAGAATAGGAAAGCTCAGCAAACAAAATATAAAACATTTGGTAAAAACAGCCTTACCATCATCCCCCACTCTGAGGAAGGGCTAACCATTTAGTCAATGCCAAGGAGCACGCGGTTTTCAGAGGGAAAACAAATGCATCTTCTTCAGACACTTATTATTTCTTGTCTCAAATCATTGACAATTATTTCCTGACTCAGTGACTCTAGTTCATATTATTTTGGAGTGAAAAAGCATATACGAGGCGGTTATGTTCTTGTTTTACTCATCTCTACTTTTACCATATTTATCACCTATTACCTCTAACAACTGCTCATGTCAGTCCTCGATTACTGAGAAGAACAACTTGGCTGGCTACCCCATTCTCTAGTTATTTTGTAAGATTTGTTGTTTTCATTCAATCAATCTTCTTCAACTTTATCCATCTTTTCAAAATAATGTAAGAGAGAGTGACTGACTGAAAGAAAAAAAAAAAAAAGGGGTTTTGGATTTTGGTTCACATTTGGGACATAGAGCAGACGTCGGTTTATGTGTCCTTTAATTGAACATTTCAAATTGGGCAATTTCCCTCTATCCCTTTCACCACAAAGACAAAATATACACCACTGAGACTATTTGTTTGCATCCCTTCAGTATGATTTGATGTATATTTCTTATCCTCTGTTTTCTCTCTCATTCATTCTCGTTTGGAGCCAACCAAACTGATACCCCCCAACCCCAACCAATACAAAACAGCCATAAATAATCCAAGCAAAATTGGGTAATTTCCATTTGTTTTTGCCATTTTTGCAGGCTACAAAATTGACCACGCAAGGAGAAGAAATCGATAGAAAGTTTTGAAACTAACTAGTTAACCCACTTGTACACTGTTACTGTGAGTGTCGTTCCCATCAAACAAGGCGTTCTTGGGTGCACAGAGCTGAACCCTTGAGAGTGCCATGTTGAAATGCTTTGCTTTGGTTCCAAGGTACTCGTTCCATGTCACTGGCCGGTACAAAGGAGGGCGATTTGGCCCTACCAGCTTTGGATGTGGCGATATCTTCACACTCTCTGGGGGCCCATACAGATAGGCAACCGAGAACCTCTGCCGGCTCCGGTTCACTAGCACCCGGTGGAGCACACTTGCGTACAACCCGTTTGATAAAATGTGTAGCAGATCGCCTATATTGATCACAAGCCCGCCTGGGACTGGTGGAACCGTTACCCACCCGATACCTTCCTGGAAAACCTGCAAGCCACTGATGGTGTTTTGGTGTAGGATTGTGAGAATGGTGGAGTCGGTGTGGGCAGCCAGACCCATGGCCCGATCTGGGTCGGGGCAAATTGGATAGGAGTTGAGCTGTAGGGCAGCAGAAGCCCCTTTCAGTTCATCCCCTTTTGGGCCAGCCCATTGGATGTCGTCGTTTGATATGCCCAGAGAAGCCAGCACGAGCCATGTTAGCTTTTCCGCTAGCTTTTTCATTGCATCTTCATACTCCACGACAATATCACTGAAGAAAAAGACAAAACCCCCCCACAAATGGAGTGTTGGGAAAAATCAAAAACACTGTCGCATTATAAGAAGGACATTCGAACAAAGTTATAAACAGAAGCAAGTGGGTTTTCGGGTATATATAAAAGGTGGGTCCATACTCCATAGCTCTCATATTTGTAAATTTGTTATCTTTGCTAATTGCATTAGGATAACCAAAATGAGTTTATATATAATATATAACTCCTCTTTGCCATCTTGCTATATCCCTCGTACGTTCCCTCCCATAATAACCCAGTTTAGTAAAGCAACGAAGTTTTGCACCTTTTCCCCAGCTTTTGGGTCAAATCAGAAAAAGAATTGTGTTAGAAATTATAATAAAATTAATTATTCGTGTTCTTTATAATTAAATTGAAATCTTAACATGGATGAGGTTGGGTGAGTAGGTACCAGTATTTGGGGTAATCTTGAGGCCAGAGTTGGCGGAAATGGGGAAGAGGGGAGCCAACAATGGTGAAGCCTTCAGACCACATGAGCTTGGGGAAGAAGGAGGAGATACGAGCGAGGCCATAGCCGGAGACGCCGTCAGGGGGACGAGCTGCTTTGAGTTTTTGCTGAGGAGGAAGAGAGAAGAGGTTGTTCCCAGCCAACTCAATGTCGTCGAGAAGGTTGATGGGGATGCCATGGTTGATGAGTTGGAAAACACCCCAGGTTTTGCATGCATGGCCTATGAGCGTAGGAGCATTAGGGTCGTTGAGATCGATAACAGGGACGACGTCGGTTTGATCGTCTGGGGAAATAGTAGAAGAAGAAGAAGAAGGGTAAGCGTGGTGGTGGTCATCAGGTTGAGTCCATGCGTAGGAATCAGGGAGTTCTTGGAGGGAGTTGAAGTCAGGGCTCTTGTGGTGAAAATAAACTGGGTGAGTTCTATAGGCATCTGAGAGTGGAGGCATATTGAATAGTACTAGTTTGTTTAATTAGACAAAGGACTTAATATAAGTGGGAAATAGTAGCTAGCTAGTACTTGCTACAAAACATAGGACATAAAGAGAGATAAAGATTATGAGATGCGAAAATATGATTGCGCCTACTGGGTATATATAGATATTTGGGGGGGGGGGGGTGACGGAGAGAGAGAGAGAGAGAGAGAAGTTTGTTTTAATCTTTTCGTTAACGTTGTGGGTTCAGTTCTCTAAAAAAGCAAACTGAATAATAATGGGTTTTGATGAATTTTCAATTAGTTTTTATAGGAGTTAGTTGGAGGTGTAAATTGAATATAAGAAGAGTTTTGGAAAGAAGGGGGAGAGAGAGACTAGAGAGTGCGATGTAATTGGACAAAGGAAAGAACAAGTAAAAGAGAACGGACGGTATTGTCCTCTACGTACAGATAATATTATAAGTGAAGGGAAGAAAGGGAAGGCATCTGGACCTCTCATTTGAGAAAAGAGGGGTTCCACGGAAGAGTAGGAAGGGGCCCTTGACCCTTCCCTCTCAACATGTGCCCTTGTCTTGTCTTCAAGTAGGAAAAACATTTAAATCAAACCCTTCCAACTTGATCATGGGCATCCGCCAATAGCACCATTTGGGTAATTTGCCGGTATGAAGACCAAATTGCCCATTTCAAAATTTTGAAAAAAAGGATGAAATCAGAAAAAACAATAACAGTGATAAAATAATATATACTTAAAAAATAGAAGAACTGATCTAAAATTTTAAAAAGATGGTCGTCCTTAATTCATATTACTTACAAGACCAGACCATTGATTGCCCTCGACAAAATATAAGAAAAATAACAATAATAAAGTAGCATGGGGATGTTTGTTTTGTTTTTTGGGTTATTATCCTACTCATCCGTAGCTAAGCTTTTGACTTTTTTATTTATTTATTTTTATATTAAAAAATAATTTAATAGAATTTAAACAAATTAAAAAGAAGAAAAGAATTTTTTTACTTTTACTTTTTTTATTTTATTTTATAATTTATTTTTAAATACTTGTATCATAAATCTTTTTTGATTTATTTTAGATTCTTTTAAAGTCTTTCTCAAGATAAAAATTATAAAAAAATTAAAAATCAAAAACTTATTCATAAATATAAATAATCGGTTAGAAACTCCTTAGCGTTTTTCCTCAAATGGCCTCTCATCACTTTTTCTTTTCTTAAATTAATTACTTTTTAAAAATAATAAGTAAATATATGTGTGTGTGTATGATGTCATTAAGGAATAAATAATTAAATAATTATAAGAATACATATATGGATGAAGATGAGTGATGGCGCTGTGCTCCCCAATGCCCATGAGATGATCATGAATAATGGGACATATGGGGTTACTGTGTGCCCGTCCGCACATATAAAACATTCAAAAAACTCTTTCTACATGCACATGTAGTTCACGTGGCCTAAACATGCTGGGGTCGGGACCGCTACCGTTAGGTCGTTACTCAACCATTCCTTTTATTCTATTACCAACTCACCCTAACTACTTCACATAATCACATACAAAGGGATATAGGTGTATATTTTTAGAAAAAAAGATAAGATTGTGTAATTAAGATTTTTTTTAAAGAAGAAAAAAATAATTTATTTTAAATTTAATTTTACTTAAGCCTTTTTTGTTATGCTGTATAATTAAAAAATTATTAAATAGTATCAGTTAATACAATTTAATCTTATATAATGTTTGGCGTGCACAAATAATTATATAGTTATAATTTTTTATACAATCATCATCGTATAAAAAAATATCAAAAGAAGAAATAAAATAACATTATATGGTGATCACTACATTATTAATATTGTCGTCACCACCACTACCACCATCACCATAATCACTACCGCCATCACCCCACTACTATTATGTTATATAATTTTATATATTATATTTTGTTATAATCAACACATAATAATATAATAAATTATATATTAATAATTTATAAAATATTATTCATTGTTACTTATGTAATCCAATCTTTATCTTATGCAGCTAACCAAACAGGGCCTTACTCTTTCTCTATCACACTCCTTTTATGTAACATGCTCATTTTAATTAATTAATTAATATAATAATTGTGAATGATTTTTTAATATATGATATATGGGAAATTTAAATTTATGAGATCTTTTTAGTTATAATATTAAAATGCTGGGATGGAAGCCGGCATAATGCACATGAAATTTGTTTATGTGGATGGGAGGGCAAACATCCTTTTGTGATTCCTTTTGAGAAGTCATTTTCTGTAATAAGTTGTTGTGTTTTTTATACAACAGGATGAAGACCATGCTTGGGTTGCTGTCTTCTTAATATGCCAAACCCAAATTTCTTAAATTTTTTATAACAATTTGATGAACTAATATATGATATTTGGATCCAGTCATGTCACATAATTTATGTTACGAAAATCTAAATCATGCATTTAACTTGAAATTCATCAAAATCATTGATTATATATTTTCATATCATTTTTCAATAACATAAATAATGAGATATGACTGAATCTAAACCCTCCATTTATACCAATAGAATTGCATGTGTAAGTCTATAGTGATCTCAAAGATCACCATTATATATAATAGACGTTTATATATGAAGATTTCAAAGAGATTTGAAAATATTGTTTCTATCAATCAAATTTCAGAAATATTTTATTGTTTCGGAAAGAGAAGACAATAATGGTGGATATTTTCGAATATAGAAACAAAATAAAAAACTCAGAAATTGCACATTCAATTCCATTTAAGATTAAAATTAAGGTTATAATTATTTGCAAGTGTATTGGATAAATTATCCACTATTTTATTATTATCCTAAATCAATTTTTTCCCCAAAATATTTGTAGTTCATCATAATAGTCAGTTCCTTATGATATATATATATATATATATATATATATATATATATATA
>JASKGM010000009.1:1246832-1264129 GCA_034509205.1 Ceratonia siliqua
TTACATGCATCTATTTAGAAAAAACCCCCCCCCCCCCCCCCTTTTGAATACCAAAATGATAATGATAAATCCTGGCTACCCTAAATCTTAACCAGGTAGAAAGTAAAATCATCCAATTATTCAAATGCACTAGTTGCAAACTTGCTCCACTGGCAGATGGATTTTCTTTCTTTCCTTGTTCCCTTTGGATGTGGAAATGTTGTGGAGTATGGGGAGGGAATGTTCTAAGATTAATTTGAGTTTTGGCTTAGAAGTCACTGGCTCTGCACTAAACCATCTCTAACCAGTTCTTCCAAGCCTCTCTTAAGCCTTTCTGCAGCTGCTTTGCAATCATTCTCTGGCAAGCCTCCAAATGAAATTCTAAGATTCCCAGGACAACCACAAGAACTTCCTGGGATTACAGCAATCCCATGCCTATGAGCAAGCCAGTGAACAACTTTGAAATCATCATCAGCATGTCCATCTGGGAGCTTTGCCCACAGGTATATAGCACCTTCTCCTCCTTTCACTGAACCTTCTCCAAGAGGGGAGAGAGCCTCCAAAACAATTTCTCTGTTCTTGACAAGGCTTTGTACTCGATCTGTAACCCAGTCAGGTCCCATTTCCAATGAGTAGAGAGCAAGGTACTGTGAAAGTATTGAAGCACAGATGGGAATGTTGTCTTGAACTTTGAGAAGTTGGGCAGCGAACCCTTCTACTTCAGATGGATATGCTATCTGCAATAACCTAATATTAGTCCAGAGCTGATTTGTTAACATTAAAAAACCTATGAAAACTGATTAAGTATGCAGCTAAAAAGTGTAACTACAATGTTGCACTGGAGAAATCCAATGTTTCACTAGAAATGGTCAAATAAACTTCAATGTTTCTCTCTCCTGCTGATGAAAATAATTACAGACATGGGAAGTATTACTTACATATCCAACCCGCCACCCCATCATTCCATATGCTTTTGAGAAAGAGAAAACATTAACAATGTGATTTCCCTCGATACAAGAGTGTTTCAGACCATCATACATAAAGTACCTGCAGGCATAATTTTATATATTGAAGAAATAATTAGAACAAAAACTTGCAGTGCAAGTGAAAAGCTTAAGAGACAATAGTAAAAGAACCTTTATGGCTACTCTTAGGGTGCGTTTAGCAGGAAGATTCTTTTTACTTTCTTGAAAATCTCAATTTGAAAAACGAAAATTCTTATGTTGGGTTTACATTTTTTAAAAACTATTTCTAAGAAACTAAGGATATGTTTGGAAAGATTTTTGTTTTATTATTTTTTAAAATAATTTTTAAGAATAACACTAAAAAATAATTTTATAGAACAAAAAAATAAAAAACTTGTTTGGGTAAAAATATTTTCTATAAGTTATTTTTTGTGTTTTTTAAAAAATAGATAACAAAAACAAGCCAAAATACAAAAAAATTATTATCAATTTTTTGTTTTTTAGTCATTATTTTCAGAAACAGTTTTTAAAAAACAACTGATGAAAACAGTTATCTAAACAAGTTTTTTTATTCTCACATAATAAAAATAATAATTTTTTAAAACTGTTTCAAACAGGCCCTAAAATTCTCATAAATGATTTTTAGCCAACTTTCTTCCCAAAACATTTCCATAGAGAGTGGTGGTATTCTTAAATTCCAATGAACATGGAAAATTTTTTAAATATAAAAAATTTATTTTGTCTCTATCTCATGCATATACCTTTTTTTAATTATTATAAATATCAAAATATTAGAAAAAGAAGCTTACATTAATTATTATAAATTAAAAATATTTTTTTAATTTAATAAATTTAATATTACTTATATTAAAATTAATCGAATAATAATAAATTATATATAATATATATAATAAATAAATTATAAACAAAATAAACAAAAAAATAACAGATAAATAGGCTTATATTAATTATTATAAATATAAAAATATTTAAAAATAATAAAATAAATAATAAAATAAATATTATTTATATTAAAATTATTAGAATAATAATAAATAATATAATTATATAAATTTACTTGTATTTGACATTTATTAATTATTATATATGAAGGAACAAATAAAAAAATGAACGGTTGTTTAAAGATATTTTTATAAAAAGTCTTAACATTCTTAAGAAAGTTGTACTTAAACTAAAAATGAGAATAAAAGATTTCAGTTAATAATCCCATAAATGTTTAAGGCCAATCAAATGCATTTTATAGTATTCTCAGAAAACATTATTCTCAAGAATGAAAAATGCCATCGATATCAAACGCCCCCTTAGTGAAGACCAAAGGGACTGGCTTAACCATTGATTTGGCATTTCCTGATCAATGTAAGATCTCAAGGAAATTTTAGAGACCCCAACAGGGGCTGACCTTTTGTTTTTGGTCATGCAAGGGGCTGATTAAAACTTAAGTGAAACTACCTCAAAAATCAATATGAAATAATGAACGGATTACCCCATTGATAAAATATGCAACTCTTTATTTATATGGCGTGGCCATGGTGCTAGGCAGAATAACAGGGGTCATTCCTTTTTTTTCTTTTTCTTTCTCAATCATCAATGAAAGAAATGAAACAACTGCCATTAGGATAGTAATTTAACAAACTTACTCATATGTATTATCAACGACAAGCCAAGAGCCAGCATTCTTGCAGAGATCTGAAATCCTCTGGTCAAATAAGAGAAAGCAATTGCTTAGAAAATTCAAAAACACAAAAAGTGAAGATCAATTAGCATATTCATCGCAATTAGTATCTGACTGACAAATACAGGCATACTGGCTGCACTGAAAGATCCAAAAAGAAACCAAAACAAACTTGAAAGGAAAATATCGTTTAAAATCAAACAGTTGTAGGTATATGCAGTCACAGAGATAGAAAGAGAAACCTTTAGAAGAGGCTCCGGAATGTAGGTTCCAGTAGGGTTTCCCGGATTTACAACAGTAACAAGCTTTGGGGTAGGTTTACTTTCTGATAATACCCTTTCCAACCAGTCTGAAAATCAAGGCAATTCTGATAAATGGCCAAAACAAAGAAACAAAATACCAGAAGAAGCTGTACACTCAGAGGACTAATATCCAAAGGACATTAATCATTCTTGCAAAATTCTTGCTGCAGGATATGTAAAGGACTGCGTAGTATAGATAGCTGTTCATCAGCATGTACTTCTAGGATTTAAAAATAATTAGAATCACAGAATGGAATAAGCTTTATCACCATTCTGTAAGTTACAAGAACTAGAAACCAATTCAGTTGAACAATCAATGTGGGAATGACCTACAAGATAATGCAGTTACAGCTTAACTAAAATTATAAAACACCCAACCTATTGGATATGCATGAGAAGTTCATACAAGCCTAAGATACTTTCTGAAAAAAGGGTTCACATACAAAAGGTTTACATGTATCTGACAACATGCTTAGTTTGGCACAATGGTTCTCTGTCATCGGTCTTCCTGGGAATTTAACAAGTTTAGACTCAATTCATCCAAGTACGGACCAATATATAACCAAAGATAATGAGTCCAGATTTAATTGCATTGACAAATGAACAACACTGAGCCTTTGAATACCCAGATTGCCATTTCTGGTTTCCAACTTTATGTCAGTAATAACACATTGCAATAACCAGATCACACATATTCTTACCTGCATCTGGATAAAGTGTTTTGGGATTACCAGGACCCACTAATATATTGGTGATGCCAGTCATCTGGAAGGACATGTAGGCATTGAAATAGTAAGGTGCAAACATAACCACGGAATCCCCCGCATCACACAGCGTAAGGACTAAATTCACAAATGCCTGCATTTGTAATTGTAGTGTTATTACAAAATATCTTGAAATGAGTACCACACAATTGTTGAAAGATCCAAAATATACCAATCAAGTAAAAACTAGGAATACTGCAAATAGTCATTAGTCATCAATTACTAGTAAAAGAACCAGAGGCCCGAACAATGTCATTGTCCATAAAACATTAAGCATGATAAAAGCTATGAAACTGTTACTTTGACTCATTTAAGGTTATTCTATGACAAATTGAAGGGAAAGAAAATTGTAAAACGAAAAAAGATTATCCAGGAAAAAAGAAGATGAATGGAGTAATCCAGAAAAACTTTAAGAGAATTAATTCTATTCACCATGTCTTGCTGTTTTCATTGGAGTTTTTTACAAACAAATAATTAACTGTAGACCTAAAAGCACTAAATAATGATTCTTTTTTTATTCCCCTTCACATATTCGCTCTTTCTTTGGGGAAGAAGGTAGGAAAAACAGGATGCATTAGATCAAATATTCAAATTAGAACTGAAAACAACTGATGAATTGAACAACCCGAGGTACAGTTATTCTTCACAGTTACAAAAAACCTTGCCTCTCCCAATAGATACTAGGCCTATTCCAGATGCTGTAAAATACAGTGAGGAGAAGTAGCTATTCTGTGATGCTTGTTTATAGGTTCAGATAAGAAAGCAAGAAAGGCATTTATACACTTTAAAAGGATAAATATAAGAAATCAACGGGTGAAATGCCTGTACATGTTCTTTTCTTCAAAGCCATATGTATTCTCTTTTTTCTTTTCTGAAAAAAATAATGAACATAAACTGCATATTATATATTAGAGCATCATTTGTCACCTGATTGGCACCTGCTGTAACCATCACAGAAGACTTGTGCAAATTATTTTCACAACTTAACTGCATGACAAAAACAAAGGAATCAATTGAATGATAACCAAGACCTAATTTTAGATTACAAAATTTTTAGTAACTGAAAGCAACTAATATGCAAATAGCCATATAAGCAATTCATTTCAACTAAACAAAAAAAGAAAAAGAAACATTCAAACCATAGACGATGGGAGAAAACTGGCCGGAATAGCCACATATGACACGATGACATGATTGTATAAGGTAAAATTTATGCCTGTATTGGAAGCTAAAGAGAAAAGTTAAACCCTAACTTCGAACAAAGAAAGAAACAAGGAAACCAAAAACAATCTATGACAAATATATAAAGCAAACAAAAACTAAATAGCTAATGTCATACTGCTAGGAAAAAAACTTTGTTATATTATATCAAGTAGATTAAAGAGGTAGATTTAAATCCAAACTACACTTACAAGCTAAAAAATATTGAGCAAGTCAATTATTCCATCTAAGTCAACCCCAACAAATTAAGGGGTAACAGAGCTGCCCAAGTTCAGATGAATTTGTAGTAAGTTAACTCAATCAAAACATTATCTAATTGGATATGCCAAGGCTGAATCCGTAATACTTGTAGGTTAATTTTTCTACCTAAGCTAAAGTTAATTATCAATATATATTCAAGCATATATCATTAGTATAAATCTTTCAAAGAATTTTCAAGTATCACATGTTATTATTATAGATTCTACAAACTATAACATTTCTATGTTAACAGTATATCTACTTTTTAATCTATAAATAATCTGTTCAAGTGAAGGTAGAAGAAAATAATGCATATTACTTATAAAGGTTATCATCCTTAAACAAAATAAAACTATCACCAATACTTATGTTTTAGACTATCTTGGGTAGACCAACTCAACTGCTAGAATGGACCTTAAAAAAGCTTTTGACCTGATGCAAGCCCAAGCCCCATCCCCAAATGAAGAACCCCAATCAGAAAGGCAGAGTATCCCACAAATACATGATGTAAGAAGAAACTTGACAGTTTACCTTTTTGACTAATGCCTCCCTAAGTTCAGGGATACCTTCATCAGCACCATAGCGACTAATTGAAGGCTCCCATACAAGTTCTTTCACCTTATCCAAAGCTTTCTTGGGAGGTTGCCAATGAACCACCCCCTACAGCAGATAAATTTCATCAAACCCGTTAGAGAATGCATCGTAGATGCAACTAAGAGGCAAATAATACATAAAAACGGTTGAGCAAACTCCATTTGATAACCAAAAGCATGCAAACCCATGAATCAAGGGTAGTAAAAGTAGACACTAGATACATAATCAGAATCATACAATTTTCACTTTTAGCTAACAGTCCTGTCTGTAAACTCGTTTAGTATTTTGGCAAAGCATTATATTACATAAGTCAGGCCCTCCATAATTTTCAGAGTCGTATTTAGTCGGAATTCAGAAATAGCCTGACAACTTGGAGGAGCCTCTATTAACGGTTCAGAAGTACAAGCTATGGAAATAACTGTTTCTAGTCTGGTTTTCTAAATTTGCATCTTTATTTGTGTATGCATTTTTGAAATCTTGGGATATTTGGAGGCAACATTTTCATAACCATGCCACTTTATATCATTTTCTGCTTCTCGTAAGAAATGTTGTAAACAACTCTTCAAGATTCTCAAAGTTCCAGCTGTTTCTAGATAAAAAAAAGTTTCAGCTGTTTCTATATTAAAAAAATGCAGCAGATTTATAATATATAGTTGCCACAAGCACGTTAAAGACCTTCACAATTTCCAGTTTCCGAAAAGAACAGCACTATCAAAACCCGCACCAAACACGCCCTAATTGTTGAAGAGTAAATAAGAACTCCCATTTCTCGACATCTCCATATTACTCCAGACTCCCAAGCTAGACTAACTTATAATTAGACATTGGAAACCCAAACCATAGAACAGCATCCATTTCCCTTTTCTCACTACCTCCACAATCATCGCTAAGAGATTATATTAACAAGACAATAATTGGGAGCAGAGAAACACTGACCTGGGCTAAGGACACAGCATCTGTGGCTCCTCGGAGCAATTCTTGCATCTGCAAACACATCCACCTTCATTATTTATATTAACAGGTCAACCTCCAAATAAGAGAAAGAAAAACCATTAAAGGGACTTGCTTCAGTACCCGAACCATGATCGGCATCTCGGTTTCCAAAGCCCTCCTAGCAAGATTTCCATACGAACCCATCTCACCTTCCTCCTTTCGAACCACCCAATAACGCCCAAACTCACGAGCAAGCTCTGTTTTGTGCTGAACGCAGAACGCCCCACTCTCTGGTCCAAACACAGAATGTCAATTCGTGCGTCTTGGACCTACCTAATCAAAAGGACCAACTTTCCAATCCTTAGCTTCCCGAAAGAAATGTAAAAAGATAGCTTTTTCAGCTACAAGTAATCAACTTTTCCACGCTTCGACGACCCCCAATTATAACATCTAAGAGGAAAAGACGAAACGCTTTATTATGAAACTTCTGTTACGGCTCTTTTTTGTGCGTTTCTATGTCTTGTCAATTCGCAATCGGAATTTTGACGAAACTTATCACCTTCCACTCAGATCTAATAGATAAGAATCGCCAGTAGCAGCCACCAAGTAATCCACTAAAGTCTAGCTGATTCTTCTATTTTTGGGCGTAATTGAGTGTCAAACTTATCTCTCTAAAATGCTTTTATCATGGAGTTACCGAATGACTAAATACTTTGCAATACTACGTGGGATCTCCGGGAATTACGCAATAAATTTTTATTTTATGCCTTTCGACTTGTTCAATGCAATTAAGAATAGCAGCTGGACCAACGGACACTGAACATGCTCAGACAATAATTCCCAGAATTTCAAGAGACTTTCCGGGAAATTTTTCCCTTATGGAAGCTACTAAAGAACTGAAGATGAGTTTGAAGAACCGAAGGTGAAGAAAGACAAGTTGAAGATGAGTTCCCGAAAGAATCTTTGAACAAATGTCGTGCAAATTTTAGGGAGAGATAACATTCGGATTTTAGCAAAAATCAGAGCCCCAGAAAATGCTGAAAGTGTAGGTTTTGGATTTGTCCCGAATGTCAACATTTGCTCGCTCTCTCTCTCTTCGCCTGAGCTTCGCTCTAGGTCATGCAATTGCAAATGCAGACAAAAGGGGAGGATGTAAGAAAAAGGCAAAATGTATATCTGTACTAGTTATTTTTTATTCTCACATTTATCTTATTATTAATTTTTAATATTTTAAAAATATATTAAATTAATTTTTAAAAATAACACCAATAAAATAAATTAACAAATTTTATTAATATGACATTTCATGTGGATGAATTTGACACATGACAATACAATAGATATATCAATAACCATGTCACCTTAAGTATTAAATGGCATCATTGCTTTTGAATTCTGTATACACAAATTATAATGTCTATGTCGTTGGATAATTTAAATGATATGGTTCTATGTACAATATTTCCTCTGTGATAATTCTAGTTTTTGGAGAAATTGATTTTGCTTTCATACCTTTTTTTTCTCCATTTCTTTCTTTCTTTATTTTACCCTTTTGCTTTTTCTTCCTTTTTCTTTCTTGGTCTTTCAATATGCTGATAAAAATATCATTAAAATCATTTCCAGAAAATCAGGAGGTGTTGGAGCTTAGGAAACTGGAGATTCAATATCCACTATTTCTTAATCTCGTTGGTGTATAACAAAGGAGATGTAACAGAGGTTGGTTCTTAATTCTTTTCTTACATTTGGGTCACCAGTTTGATAGGTTGTTTACTTTGATTGTTCATAAATAACTAAAAGGGAATAGTTGAACGGATTGTGGTTGTTTGGCTGTATTCATAACTTTTTTTTTGCTTTCAACGATCTCTCTTATTTGGTGCAAACAGATTATTTTGTATTTGGGAGTACTTGAGTTCTAGTGTTTGACATAACCTCATAGAATTATCATTACAAAAATGGAGGCCAGACACCAAACACCAAGTGTGATGGCCAAATTAATAGGTCTTGATAGAGAGCTTCCTCAGCATCATGTCAGAGAAAAATATAATGTTCTTTCTGGGAAATACTTGCAAAAAGTTGCATCTATTGGTTTCATAAAGAAGCATTCCTCTCATCAGCATAATTCTAAAGGAAAGGAAGAATTTGAGGAAGTTTCAGAAGGCGACGAAATCAAAAGGTGCTTTTTGAAGCAAACGAAGAAGATGACTTTTGTACCTACAAATTTCAAAGCAAATGATGACGTTTAATGCTTAAGATAACATGATTATTGATGTGTCTCTTATGTTATCATGTGTCCAAATTTGTTTATCTTGACTACTACGTTAGTAAAAACCGTTAGTTTATTTAATGGTGTTACATCAAAAGACTAACTTAATGCATTTTTGAAATATTAGAGACAAAATTAAAACAAACTAAACATAAAAGATGAAAATGAAACAGAATGCAAATGTAAGGAACCAAACTATATTTTTGCTTAAGAAAAATTAATATATTATATAAATTTAGAACACCATTTAAAAAATTAATTTATAAGTGTACTTATCTTTGACATACTTATTAATTCATGATGATCTAGAAAGGAAATTGTCAATAGGACAAGGCAGAGACCAGTAATCTACCTGGTTAGGTTAGGGGTAGAAAAGAGACCTAACCTTTTATAAAAATAAAATAACCTTAATAGGCCCATAAGCCAAAACAGATAAATTCATTCCTAACAATAATATATGCTAGTGTATTGTATTTCAAAATCCAAAGACGATGTCAATAGTGAAATATAATCAATTAAAATTTTTGCTAAGACTGACACTAAGACTTGGTTCCACCATGGTTTACAACCATCATAAAAATACAAATTTGCTAAGATTGACACCAAGTCTTGGCTCCATCATAATCTTAAAACATCATAAAGATATGTTATCAACAATTGTATATATTTATATACAATAATAAGTGTATCAATTATCAAGACACATATGCATAATAAAACCAAATGTGTGTAAATAAATATAGTTTAATGCATATAAGTCATATATCTAATCATGTGATAATAATGTCCATAATGCTAGAGTAATGAAATAAGAAAAAAGCCCCTACTAATCCAGTACATCAAAAGAACTCAAGACACCCATATTTTTGACACGTGTCTTAAAAACTATAGGTCTAAGCCACTTGGTCAATGGATCAACTAACATTTCTTCTGTACCAATATGCTCAACTACAATGACCCAATTTTTCACATGATTTCTAACACTCAAGTACTTCAACTCTATATATCTAGATCCACTAGAAGTCTTGTTATTCGTTAAGCATAATGAATGTTTTAACTTGTTCATTTTCAAAGTCATTTATGAGACATTAATTCAATTTGAATCTATCACTCTTCACAATAAGTTTTGTACTTGATGAACAATCTTTCATCCAAAATCTCTCAAAAAACCTCATAAATATATCTTTCTTAAGACAAGCCCATGATACTTTAAGATCTATCTTTATGAATCTTAATGTCAATGACAAAAAATGCTTCACCTACATTAAAATGTTGAGAGAAATTGTTTCACTTCAGGCAACAATCCTAGATCATTGGTTGCAAGCATAATATCATCCACATATAATACTAGAAATATGATTTTGCTCCCACTAACCTTGTGATATATACATTGATCCATAACATTCTTTACAAAACCAAATGAAGAGATAACATTATGAGACTTTAAATACCACTAATGAGATACTTGTTTTAGTCCATATATGGACTTCTTAAGCTCGCAAACCAAATGATCAACCATCAAACATAATGATAAGCTTATCAATGTAAGATAAATCAAATGTAAATACGAATCAACATGTATTAAAATTTACCATTGGGCAAAGATTTTAATACAAAGTATACTCATTAGCTTTATAATGAAACCTAGTAAATTATGAACACATATGAATACATGTGGGCTAATTGAGAAATTAATATAATTTTTTATTCCATCTTAATTATACATGAAAAATATAATAATTTTTCTTTAGGGAAAAATTACCATATTAACACATTTAATTAGGATTTGACGTTATTTTATTTTAGATGTGATCAAATATCTATATATTTTTAATACTTTATGTATTCAATTGTTATAATTAAAGATATTGTGACTATTCTTTAATAATTAAATGCATATTAATCACATGACATCAATAGTATACATAAATATTAATTAAAATAAGATAACATAAATTAAACAAATTAATTTATTATGCTAATAATATCTTAATTTAATAAAATTATACTTAATTTTGAACTAAGCAAATTTCTTCATGACCAAATAAATAATTAGCACATTGTTCAAAATAAAACAATATTAATTTAAAATAGGTCTCTAATAATATACTTCAACAAATAAGTTTACATTTATTATTATAAATTTAAAATTTATAGTTTATTTTAATTAAAAGAATTATATAAATTTGCGACTTATAGATATGCAAGTAATACAAGAATAAATTCATTTATGAATTTAAACAATTAGTTCAAACCAACAATCATAAAATAAGCACAATATAGTTATTTTAATGTGTAATGAGCTCATTCACAATATGCAACATTTGAACTTAACAAAGTTTAAAGAAAATTAGCTCAACAATAACATAGTCCAAAATAACTAAAATAAAATTGGGCTAGCATGCTAACATAAACATAAACCCAAAGATTCAATAAATAATAGACTCAATATCACACAACATGAAAGCCTTAGTTGATGTTAAAAAATTTTGGGCCACACTACACTAACATTAAAAGCCATAATATCATAAAATAATTTAAATTTTGGACTAATTTTTAAATAATTTGAATAAGATTTTATAAATTTTAAATGTGGGTTACTAAAACAAATTGACCCATTATATTATGGCTATAAATATTAAAAACTATAAGATTAAAACAACCCAAGAGGAAAATTATCATGGTATTCGAATTTTTATAGCCCAAAGGCCATAATCAAAAACCAACTATATAAATAAATAGTTTAAAATAATCTCTTGGGCCAGCATATTAAAACATAAGCTTAGAAACAAAAAATAAGTAATTACATTCGCTAAAATACCATGTACAACTCAAAGCAAGGTCTATAGGTTTTGCAATCAATAATGAAAAATGTTTAAGACTTTAACCACTAGCAAGGAAAAACTAAAGTCCTAAATCAATTTACAATCAATATTAATGCTAGTTCATTTTAAGATTTTGAATTAAAATTAAAATGGCAAAACCAATTAGCCCAACAATTATTAACGAGCAAGCATTAAAACATATTTGATTTAGCAATCAAGCCTTATCTAAGTCAGCCATTCCTTGAGCAATTTCTATGTCTTTCTTCCATCTTTTAAAAGTTGAGCTATTTATTTTCTCAATAATGGTAGTCTTTTTGTTTAAACTAAAAGAGACTGTGTCATAAAGAAATACAATATGTCAATTATAAGGCAAATCACATACGCTTTTAATATTACAAGTCATAAACTAGAGTCCCAAAACATATTACCTTTTGGACAAAGTATGTAGAATATATAAGATATTCTCGAATGTATGAAGCTAACCAAAAATAAATTAATTCTAAAAATCATTCCATTTAAGCAGATAGATTTTCAAAATTAATTTACTTCCTAATTCGAACATGGTTCCATGTGATTCCTAAATTAAAACACACAATAATCTCATTTGAGCAAATAATTGTATGCAATAACCAGGAACTATTTGAAAATTAAATCCTACAAATTTAGTATAAATAAAACCACTTTGGTGAGAATATATTCATACAAATTTATAGAAATCAAATTCAGGACCTTTAAATGCTCAATCAACCAGTACACAAATTTACATGCTCATAAATAAAACACCCAGAATGAAGTACTACACACCAAGTATTTCTATTAGTCAATATTAATTAATATAATTGTAAAAAATACAATCTCAATTAGTGTTTTTAAAAAAATATTTATAGCAACAAAACAATAGGAAAAATCATATCACAATGCTCAACACAGAAGGAAAACAACATATTGAATTTTGGACAAAAAAGGGTCAGCCCAAAAGGCTCATGTGCCTCAAGCGCAAAATGCTTACGCGCCCCACGCGCAACTTGGTGCTCATGGGGATGACCTTTCACAGAAGAAGGGTCATCCATTTCCTCTAGCGAGTCGTTCTCGACTTGCTTCCATAGGAGCTCATTTTTTAGCTCCCATTTAGCCTTTCATATGTGTTTTTTGATGCGATTGAAACCATAAATTAACTATAGAGTAAATCAAATCTAACCCCATGAAAATTCGAATTAAAAACAACAATTTCGAGTATAAAATTGCTAAAAAAATGCGGTTATAAAAGGGGTTCAAGATTTTTTAAAAACTTCAAATTTTGTGTGTGCAATTATAGTCAAATATTTACTACAATAGTACAATCAAAACAAAAGTACATATCAATTAAATAAAAACATCTAGTAATTACTCAAAAATTTCATAAAACACAACAATATATCATTTATAGAATTAATTTATAAGTGTACTTATTTTTGACATGCTTACTGATTTAGGATGATCTAGACAGGTAAGATCTTCCTTTCCAACTCCTGATAGAAAAGTGGTCATCAATAAGGCAAGTCAAATATCAGTAATCTCCATTGTTAGATTAAGAGTGGAGAGGATATATAATATTTTATAAAAATAAAATAACCTTAATAGACTCTTCCATTATGGGCATATAGGATTAAACTTATATTAAACCACCAATCATATCAATGCCACAAAGGCATTTAAAGTCTAGAAACAACAATAATTACAACATGGACTTTAACCATCTCCAAATATATCCATAATCTGTCAGTTTTATAAAACCATAAAAAATTCAATTAATGCAACTCACAATAAAAAAATTCTAACAGAGGACCACCAAAACAAGTGTCGTACATTATATATCTGTATTGCTTTTCCATGGGTTCAACCGTTCAAACGACATTCATTTATTATGGCACAACAAAAATTGGAATGGGGCATGGTGTTAAAGTTAAACATATAGAGCATTGTTGATAATTTAAGAGGTGTTCGTAGCGCGATTTGATTCAGTTTTGGGCTAAACTGCAAACTGATAATATGCAATTCGGTTTGATTCGGTTTCACGATTTTGTCATTTCCATTTACACATAGGAAAACAAAAACACAAGAACATCAATAATAAAGCAAAAGCCTTTTGAAAGAAGTAAAATAAGAATGCAATCGCTGAATCTTCCCTAATCTCAATTAAATTACTCAACTTTTAGACACTGGAATTGTTAAAATTGAGAGAAACTTATTCCATTTTGTTCCTACAAAATAAAGAAGGAAGACAATAATACGTATATGAAGAATAGCTATAATTTCATTGCTCCCATTGGACGTTACATTCTAGCTGATATACATATATAGAGAAAATAATACAAAGGCAATCTAACAGGAGATATGAAACCAAGCAGGTTGGCTAACAGGATATGGAACAGAGTAGGTTGGCGGAGTGCAACTTGATGAATCCTTTCAATTAATTGCTTCTGCAGCAAAATCACTAAGCTGATTATGCAGCCAGATTCACAAAACCGAGTATAACCCACGATTAGGGAAGAAGAAATGAATAATCATATGAGGGACTAAGGCTGTAGGAATCAGAAGTAGTGAATTTTTTTAAAAAAAAATGTGCGATTCAATTCGGTTTAAATTATAATTTCAAACCCATTTTGGATTAATTTTGATGATTCAACCCAAATTGTTGAACACCTCTAATTATTTTAAGGATTTTTCTAAGTTACACCCCACCCTCTTTTTTTTTTTTACTTTTTCTATATTTTGTTTTTTTATAATTTTTTTTACTTTTTAAAAACAATTAAGTATTTTTTATCATATATATTTTTTTCAGAATTTTTTAAAATATTTTTCAATTTTTTTTAAATTTTTTCATATTTTTTTACTATTCATTCATAATTTTTTTACTATTTATTTATAACTTAAAAAATTCTGTAAAAAATATAAAAATATTTTCAAAAGTTTTAAAAAAAAATTTATGATATAAAACTTAATTAATTAATTTTAAAAAATTAAAAAAATTTTAAAAAAATATTAAAAAAATTTTTAATTAATTGTGCACGGTAAGTTAGTACGCACCTTTAAACGTTGAATAAGCCATCTGTGATGATAAAATTGACGCAGTTTTAGGTTTTTAGACGATGAGGAATGAGATGATTTAGAGGCAATAAAATAAAATGAGAAGCCACAGTTTGGACAGTGTGTAACAATTGTGGCAGTGGGCACCCACTATGGGCCGTACTTAGCCAAATAGATGAATAAGCATTCATTGGAGTATCCATCTTCATTGAATTCAGTAAACTCATCTACCATCCAAAGATCAGATTTGATATCTGATTGGTGCAGTAATATATTCTTTTCTTAACCTTCAAGTTGTTTGTGGCAAAAGCCATATAATTCAATGTCAATGCCTATTTAAGCTTATCGGAAGCAGCAATTATGCAGAAAAGCAACTACCAAAAGTTATAATTTCCTCTAAACCAAATTACAAAAGTAGAAAATTTCTTAAATATATATGTATATAAAATTAAGTAGATTAAGCTATTTATAATGAGACAAAATTAGCAACCAAACAAAATCATGACCCACATTTAAAGAAAAAAAAATTTTTAAGGGAAAAAAATCAACAACCAAACAACTGAAACAAGAATATAGAAAAATTAGCATCAAAGAGAGAAATTTTCTCTAACAAAATTCATGGCCAATACCCCACAACCTTATGATTATGATGATGATTTAGATGAAACCACAGAAGCATGTAAGTTGCATTATTGATGGATCCAGGTTGGAACTTCACAAATCAAATTGGGCCTAATCCTATATGTGGATCCATGTAATTTGCATCATTTCAAATCTCTGAGTCTTTCTCTTTGAAGAAGGGAATTTGATCATTATTATTACTTATTTAAAATGTGTGTCAAACTAAATACTAAAATTTGTACGTTCACTCTATGATAATAGGGAAAGCGTTATGGTATTTTATGGATATAGTCATAAAAAGTTTGACGAAATGTTAGAATTTTCTATTTTCACAAATTATGAGTATGTTTTTAATGATATATGGACGGAGAAATTATGTTATTACAAACTACAATAATAACAAATCTATAAGCTCATTGAGGCATATCTTATATGTCATAGTATCTTGTATGTTATAATATAAGATGTATAAGATTATAATATTTAAATTTTTTATATTTGGTATGAAAATTAATATATTAAAAAATGATATAATTATCATTTTATAAAAGTTATTAAAGTTAAAAGTGATGTGATGTAAGATTTAAATAATTTTTTTTATACCATTCAAAATGGTGTTATTTAACAGGGAACTCTTTCCTACCGCACACGTTAAGGGGGTCTTTATAATTATTTTTTTGATCTTTTTTTATTTTTCTTACTTTTGAATAATAATAATTTATTTGTTATGTTATATATTTTTTTGAGAATTTTTTAAAATACTTTTGATTTGTTTTTAGAATTTTTTAACTTATAAATGAATAGTAAAAAAATTATGAATAAATAGTATAAGGAATACAAAGAAACAAATTAAAAAATTAAAAAAATATATATGATATAGAAAATCATTAATTAATATTAAAAATAAAAAATTTAAGGTAAAAAATTAAAAAAAACAAAAAAATGGGACTCCCTATTCAATAACATCTTATTATCTTGGATGTTACATGTTATTTAAGATAACAGCATATCAAATATAAACATGTAGGATATCCCTTGTTATTTAAGATATTATGATCAATATGTCAGTATACGAAATGCCTCCGATATATCATGTTGAGAGAGGTTAAAACTTGAGAGACATTTGGTATGTTATTATCTTGATCCTAATATCTTAAATTATACTAAATATTCAAAATACTTGTATTTAGTATACTGTTATCCAAAATATCATCAAAGATAGTATGAGTGTAATGGAATGACATTATTTTTTGTGATATTTCATACTACCCAAAAATTATAAAAATCTCACAGTACACTACTTTTAATTTTAATCTCTTATAAAATGTCAATTACATCTTCTTCTTCTTTTTTGACAATGGCATACAAAACACACAAATTTTAAATATTGTGGTATCCTCCATCATATGTAACGATGTACTAAACAATTTCTTGGTATAATGATAGAGAATAAGGTGAAAGCAACTTATGAGATTTGGAAAAGAAAATTATTTGAGAGAAAAATTATTTTTAATTTGTACGGATAAGCCTCACATATCCTTAAAAATATAATAGTTTTTTTTTAAAATGAGAATAATTAACTAGCATTATCAATTTTGAGTCCAGTCTAATAGGCCAGCCTGTTTTTAAACAGTTAGGTCCAGACTAGGACTTTGAAAATCAATGATTGAATTTAAGGCTGCGTTCGGATGTGATTTAAGTAGAAGGAGAAGGAGAAAATTTTGAAAATAATGAATTCTGTCATTTTTTGAGCCGTTCGTATCTGCTTCTTCTTGAAGGAGAAGGAGAAGTAAAATGAGAAATTGTGATTAAAGTAGAATCTATATTTTGT